>JAODVN010160375.1:0-14443 GCA_025434125.1 Chologaster cornuta
GTTGGTCTCCGCCAGGGCTGCACTTTATCACCAATCCTGTTTGTAATATTCATGGTCAGAATATCGAGGCGTAGTCATGGTGGAGAGAGGTTGCGCTACGGTGACTTGGGGATCTCATTGCTGCTTTTTGCAGATTATGTAAACCTGATGGCATCATCGGTCTGTGACCGTCATATTTTCAATTCTCACCTAGTGCCTGCATTTTGTGTTTTCTTTTATGTGATAAATATTTAGTATAATCATCACCTGTGTACATCTAACCCTTGCTACCAACTTAAACATGGCTTTTACACAAATAAAGCAATTTCCACCATACATTTATATAGAAAAGACAGAATGTGGTTAATGCTTAGACATTCCTGGGGGAGGACCTCCACACCCCAAACTTTATGTTGTTCAAACAAAACAATGTCCAAACGATGTTTACTTAAAGCCTACGCCCATGACTGATTCCATGACAGATGCAAAAATGCAACTTGTACACACACCCAAAATGAGGAAATGTATTCATGAGAACAATATTAAATGTCTGCTATCTTATGTACTAATGGGTAGTAGAATGCTCTCTCTCTCTTTCCCATGTATTCGTCCTACCCTCCCTGTCTTTTGTCCATCTGCCCTGCTGTTCTCATGAGAACCGGCATTGTGGGAGCCACGTTTAGTCGCACCCATATGTATTCCTTTCATTAGCATTTGGAAGAGGCAGAGGCTGAAGAACAACAAGGCCTAAGGAATGGAGGGAGGCAGAGAAAACATGCAGAGGTCTGGCAGGAGATAGCAAGTGACTGCAGCTGGTGGAGGACTTAGGCTGTTTCAAGCATCCTCCCAAAGCGTTGTCACCCTCTGCCCCAGCACACCCTGTCCTTTGGGCCAATGGAGTGGTTAGGAATTGTGTTTGGTGTTTGCGTTGTGCACGTGTGGTCAGTGGAGCAAGTGTTCAGGCTCAGCAATGTTAGACGGCTGGGTACTGCAGTCGTCAACTCCTGTTGTGTCCTTTGTCACCCGAGAAGGAAAGAAATTAACAGAAACGTATTGAATATTCCCTCAGCCTAGGAGAGCGACCCATTACTGTATGAGGCTGCGTTATGTTGCGTTTTCTGTTGCCGTGCATTCAGCGCTGCCTAATTTCTCAGAACAAGAACAGATTGATATGTTTCAGTAGAAAGTTCTTTATTTCTGGCCATTTTGAGTGTGTATTTGAAGCCGTAAATGCTGATACTCCAGATACTCCGCCAGCCTGAAGAAGTCTAGTTTAATTGCTTTATTTTTTCTTTTTCTTTTTTACAGTTTTCAGCTATGCTAACATAATTTCAGAAGTGTTTCTAATGATCCATTTGCCTTTTCAAATTTGGATTGCACAGTGTTTTGCTGATCAAGTTAATGTAATTTTAACAAGTAAATCTTAGTATTTTCTTCAAAAAAACTAAAGGACATTTCTAGTGACCCCCAAACGTGCGTGCGGACAAGCAAATGTGAGGCAATGTAATATTGATGTGGAGCTGCTTGTCCCTCAGACTGAAAAGAGACTGTCCCAAAGAGGCTCCTGCAGCAACATCCATCTCCTCCTGGTCTGGCAAAAATAGATTAAGCTCTCACAATGGCACGATTGTGAGGGCTGGGGGTTTTTGGACGTTAAGAAGTTAAAGAAGGCGTGTAACAACGTGCGATGTCCACCCACATCACGTTGTGACAGCTGTTGATAGCAATTTGACCACAGAAAGATATGAAAAACATATAACTGTGAGTTATAGCATTGCATAGTGATTAATACATTTCACAACGGTACATACAACAAACGGGCTCGGCCTGAAAATGCAAAGCAAAACAAAGGGGGTTTGTGATCAGCATAATGTCTGGTGTTGCATCTCTGAGAGAGCCATCCATACGGTTTGACCAAGGGAATACATGACAACATTATTATATATAATGATATATACTAGTAGCAATAACTATATATCAGCCAGCATGTGAATGCTCATTATTCTTTTTCCAAACAATGTTGAGTGGAATGCGTTTGCATTTAATGCGTCTCCTACTGCCTGTAATGTCTATGGGTTATGGCCTGAGGCCTGAAAATGGGTACTGAAATATAAAACAGAAGAGGTTTTTTCAGAATGAAATAATATATGAAATTAAAAAGAAACACTTGAACTGAAAATACTAGTTTCCATATCCTCAGTTAAATTAGGCTCTTTCATTTATATTGTATTTTTTACTGCTACCTCTTGAGTATTATTAAACAAAATAGTTTTGAAATACATTTTTATAGTTAGAGAATGATTACGAGTCTCGGTAATGTACGTTAATTGCACCGCCGTATCTCCCACTTCCTCGTTTGAATGTGTGTGGGCTGGATGACTCTGCGTTTTCCTGTGTCTGTGTGTGTTCGCAATTTGTGTGTCTTTGACTGATTAAGATGAAACGGTAGCCTCAGTCACTGTGGCCCACATTAAAGGGTGCAGCAGTGGCGCATCTGCCTTTTAAAAGTCAGTTCGAAGTCATTGCTCACTGCAGGAAACTGCTCCCAGATCATTTGATTTGGTTGTGACATTATTTTTCCATAAATTTTGTTCTTTGATTTTTTTTTTTCTGTCTCACTGACACAGACACATATGGCCAGTATTGTGGTTCTCTGTATTTTGTATTTTTTCACCTCCACCCTATTTACAATAATATTGTATTGATGAAGGTTGAGTGAAAAGACACATCCAGCCAACATTTGCTGATTATGTACTGGCTTTGTGCCGTTTCCCGCCATATTTTACATGTCCAATATTGACGAGTGTGTTTGTGTGTGTGTGTGTGTCTGTATTCTTTGCTCATTTGCCAGCGTGTAAGCCACTACTTTCCCACGTTTGAAAGGCGACTCCCACAGGCCTTCTCGTTCTTTCATTGTCCAGCGCCTTTTCTTCCCCCGTCCCCCCCCCCCCCCCCAATCCCCCCCCCCCCTTCCCTCCATCCCCCCTCCCTCTCCGCACCTGTACCCGGAGTGTTAATGCAGCCACAGCTGAGCTCTGTTGGCCAGGGCCCATGTTGCACTTGGCATGCCCTCTGAAAGCCTGGATCCCCGGGCCACGCTTGACGTACAAAAGCCAGGCAGGCCGCACAGCCACCACCCACCCCTTCCCCCCCACCCACCACACCCCTTGGAGCCCCCTGTGGACAGGAGGAGCCGCACAGGATGCCCAGGAACCCACCGGAATGCTGGAAGCGACACTTATTCCTTTTTCTTATTCCGTATATTTATTTTTTAGTTATTTTCCCCGTCATATGACCAGGAGAATGATGTGAGGAAAAACTGAATTCAGGAAGAGTTTCGGCTAGAAAGAGTTGTAGTCCAGGCCATTTTAGGACACGGTGCACAGAGGCTACAATGCTACCATTGATGTCTTATCAAAGCGGACTGCCCGTGTTTGTAGTTTGGTGAAGGTTGAAGTGACACTCTTGACTCCTTCCTTCACCCAAATGTGCTAGATTTCCACATGCTGGTGTTGGAGAGCAAATATGAGTTCAGCTTATACTTCCAGCTGGTGTACCTTTAGTATGTCAACGTGTGTCTGTGCTAGAATCGCAGAGCCTTTTCGTAAAGCCTGGGACACAGTGCTGGCTGACTGCGTCACGACACGCCTACTTGACAGAAGAGATATTTTGATTGACATGCATGATGGATAACCAGCTACATAAGTCCGTCAGCAAATAAATATGACACCAAACATACTGAGAAATTTGTTGGGAAACTTGGTGATATGAGTGTGGCTGTTAAATAAGCAGGCTTTGACTAAAATTGGTATATAAAGCACTGCACTAGCATTAGAACTGCATTGCAAAGGATAGGGTGTCGTTTGCGTGTGGTCTGTACCATTGTGGCTATGTTCCTATTTACATAGCACGCATTGAGATCGGACAGCTGCTGTAGCAGACTGCAATGAGATATTTGATGAATTCCACAAAAGGTGTATTATCATGCAATCACTTCCGATACCTTTTTCAACGGTGGCACGGTTATATTGAGATGGGGAAAATGTTCCACTGCACACGAATGCAAATGCCACTGCACTCAATATGCTGTCCAGCTCCATATTGCGACCACCGCGGCTGACTAAATTCTTGCTTCTTAAATAGCTGCATGATATCGGCCGTGATAGTAAACAGAGAGATGGATTGGGGCTCTGTGGAGCTTGTTTTAATTTCCTCCACCACATGTGCTGAGTTTTGCTGTTCATTCTCCCTGGCCAAACAGGAATATTTTCTTCTGGTGTAGTTACGTTTGAAAGAAAAGTGTCCCGGCTTGTGTGTGTGTGTGTGTGCGTGCATATTGCCATTGGGTCTTTACTTCCCCTTTCCTGTGCAACCGTTCTCACCCATTCCCCTTCCAACTCAGGAGGGGGTATCGCACACGTACTCTTACAGACCTCTAAATCTGCCTGGTGAACTGGCCCCAGTGACAGCCCGGCTCCACTCTTGTCAGGGCTGAAAGAAAGAGATGAGAATCTATGTGCGGGGCATGAAGAAAGAGGAGAGGATATATTTGTGCCCCGGCTTTGTTTGGCCTTCCCTCGCCGAGATCCAGTAAGGAGGCATTCGTCAAGTGGCTGGATAGCGGGCCATTGTGATGTAATTGACCCTGATGAATTGGCGGGTCTTAAATTTGGGACCCGTGTGAACATTAATAACTTGGCTCCTAATGGCCGACCCCTTCTCTGTTCTTTTTTTCTTTTTGTATATTTAAACTGGAGATAGATTTTCACTCGGAGGGGCATGGGGCAAAAACATTCCCGGAACGAACTGTCGGAGAACAGACCGGCACAATATATTTATTTAGTTTTTTTGTTGTTTCATTTTTGGGTTGTTTTCTGTGTGTTATTGTTCATGCTGAAAGTGTTAAACTTGAGGATAATAGACAATGGTGTTCTCAGGGGTTACTTCAGTGCCATCAATCTATCCACTTTTACTTTGATAATTCCGCAGCTAAATCTTTGTTTGTCTTTCCTTTGCACCCCCTTCCTTCTCTGCCCCCGCCCTTTTCTCGATTGGCTCCCATCTCTCCTTCCAGGTACCATTACCCCGTCCCTAAGATCTTCTACGTGCAGCTGTCGGTGGGCAGTAATGAGTTCATTGGCGAGGGACGAACCCGTCAGGCAGCGAGACACAACGCTGCCATGAAGGCACTGCAGGCCCTCCGCAACGAACCCATCCCCGAACGACCGCCACAGGTAACTGTACTCGGCCAATCTCACCCGCTCAGCTCGGCAAGGTACCTCCGGGCACGTCAATCATTCCCCCATCATCGACATCTCGTCAAATCTACCTCTGTGTATAAATAATGTTGTCACGTCTGGTGGTTGAACTAAGGGCCCAAATGCGGAAATGTTCTTTTTGCAATGATTTATTAAAGACTGGGTTTGCAGGAATAATAGGCAAGCATAGTTTAGCCGGCCGAGGGCATGAGCCAACACCATAGGCCAATACATAGTTTGGCATGCAAGGTACCTATACGTGAAACTCCACAGGAGAACGTAAGCTAGGTGGAAAGATATAGCTAGCTTAAGCGGAAAGCTGTGCTGAGCAACACCTGTATTGTCTTTAAAGCGGCATTATCAGCTTTCACCACATCCAAATCCACCGCTGGCCCGCTAATGCATAATTCAAGCAACTGTATGTTCAGGCTGCACCTGGTAGATCTGGTAGTTATTTTACCTTCCTCGTTGTTGGTAGGTATTCTTTCCCTCCCGTCCAGCGTGTTCTCATGTACTGCTTCGTGTCACACTACCCATACAGATCACATTCCCCCTACCCCGAGGCATTGCTTTTAACCGTTGTTATCATCACCCACCGGAAATCAAATTACCCCGTATCCCCGTAGCCTGGCATCGGCAGCAGTTATTCAAAACGCCTTGGCTCCTCTCAACCTCCTCGTTCGCCTCGTCTTGTGGCGTCGCCAGTCTGTAAATGAGTTCTTTGTTGGCTTGCTGCTTTCGCCAGTCTTGTTTTACAAAGTGAGGCGCATTGTGTCTGTCTGTCTGTCTGTCTGTCTGTCTGTCTGTCTGCCTGTGTGTTTCCATGTATGTGTGTAGGCCTCAGGGCTACTAGCATGTCAAGGCCGTCTGTTCGGTAGATGGGCGAAGGATGCAGTGAGTTGTCGCATGAATGTTTATTATTTCATTCCGAAAATTATCTCTACCTTTTTAAGATTTAGAGTAAAAATAACTCCTCTTTTGGGCTCGTATGGGGGTTTCTTATGTATTGTATATGCATATTTGTATTGTACAAATTAGTTCTCCTCCATGAAATCTCACAGACCTTTTGTCTTGTTCTGTGCTTGCATGCAAATCTGTGGGTTTATGGATACCCATCTTCACTCCCCTCTCCCCATTCAGACATAACACAGTTATTTTTCACAGCAATATGTTAGTAGGACATTTGACTATGTATGGACATTATCTGGATTGGAGTCAATTTACTGATGCTCAATTTCAAAGGTTTATCGTTTTGTTGCTCGTGAACATGTATTCATCCACTTGTTTATCAAGTATCCAAAACATAAATAAGCTGGTTGAAACTGAAAATGAAATAATAGAAACAAAATGAGTCAGTCTAATACCAGCTGCCATTAAAGCATCATTGAGCAGATGTTTAACCGCTACAGCAACTTCTACTTTACTTACTATAATTAATTTAAATAATGAATGTTTAACAAAAGCTCATGTTTTCGAAGAGCTATGGTACCTGAACATTTTTTACAACCTTGCCAAGTGTATTACATTGTAAGACATTTTTATGATTATTTTTGAATTACTAATGGGGTGGGATTCCTTATACATTCTTGGAATAATTTGTATTGTTTGTACACTTTCTATCCCAGGAACAAAACACTTTTTATTACATACTGGATGTACATACTGCAACGGTATTTTTCCCTGGACCCCTGATTCAATAAATCTAAATATATATCCCATTTTAGGTCAAGTAACTCTGTTAGCTAACTCGTAGTTCATGCACACACGCATGCACACCAAAACGTGGCTTTTCAAAGCAGCCTCACGGGACAATTCAGTATATAAATCACACACACATCAGCATGACATGAAGCTTTTCTGGGGGGGAGAGAGCGTTGTATCCAGTTGTTGTAAAAACAAACCTCTTGAGATTATTTCTCTCTTTCTCTCTCACTGGCAATTTGTTCTACTCGTCATTCATCTCTCACATCACCCCTACTCGAAACAAAAACACACCCACGACGCAGAAATCCCATCCAACAACCAACCCAGCATACTGTGCCCTTCCTACAACTATAGGTTGTAAACTATTGCTGCAGCAGCTTGTAATGTAGTCGCGAATAGCTTTTTCTCCACACACATAAAGTGCACGCACATTCAGCCTCCTCCTTATCTTTCCCGAAACCATTTCCTGTGGGGAATCAGCAGGCAACACGGCAAGTTTACGGCCTAGATCTCATATTTCTGCCTTTGGGACAGAGCTGTTTATAATCATTATATTAATGATTCGGCTATCCCATGCAAATGATTTTACGTGGGAAATGCAAACTGTAATTGTGCTTCCCTTAGCGTGCGCGTGAGTGCGTGTGTGCGTGCACGCTAGTGTGTTAACTCCACCAGGACCACCAGTCTTGTTCTCTTACCCATATCAGATGAGGATCTGTGCCAGAAAGCAGACAGACTCCTCATAGCAGCCGTCTGGCTAAGATCCATCTATCTCAGTGCTCCCCAGTGTGTGTGTGTTTGTGCGCGTGCGGCGCTACTTTGTATTTGTTTGCACGTCTACATGTTTGCGTGCATGTCTATCCGAGAGGCAGAAAAGACATTCGGAATAGTTTGGGCAGCGCAGAATAAATGATAACACTGTTCTGCCACTCATCAGTTTGGTGTGGAGCAGTCGCTGTTGAAGTGTTGTTACTGCTGGTATTATTAATTGACGCTACTGTTGAACCTCATGTCCTGACACTTTCACACAAGCACTGGTCAGGGATAAACCCTAGTTTATGGCTCAGGAAACGGTGTTACCATTGTTGTAGCAGGCAGAATGAACCATGCCCTACAGGGGTAAAATAGCCTGAAGTCCTGAAGTTGCTCTTAGATCGGGTTAAAAAACAAAATATCCATTTATCGATGTACTGATGGCCCACTCAGATGTGACTAACTATCTGATTATTACAAATAGAGTAGTAGATAGTTTAAAACTATACTTTGGTATAAGTAGAGCTATACTTTCCCCATTGCGTCCCAAGTTATGTGGTATGCAGCCTAAGCTCAGTCCCCCTTACCACTAACCTCCCCAGACACACAATTAAAAGTTAAGTGAGGTCGGTTTGACTTATGACACTTTATCATTACTCTGCCCCAGAGCCTGGAAGAGAAGGAAGAACTAGAAGAAGGCACGGACGCCAGCAAATCAGAGATCAGCCTGGTGTACGAGATCGCCCTCAAGAGGAACCTGTCTGTCAGTTTTGAGGTGAGGCGTCGACCGTATGATGAATCCAAAACCCCTTCGTTTTTTAAGTCCCGATAATCACGATGAATAACCATCAATACTGCGTGCTATGTGTGTATATTAGTCTATGTGTATTAAAGTGTGTTTGGTTTCCTAAACATAATGTCTGTTTAGGAAGAACCCGCCATCCTTTATAAAGTATGACGGCAGAAATCTCAATGAGCCATTCATAGCAGGACTATTCATCCTGTGATCCATGCAGGAAAAGGCCGTTTTGCTCAGTTTTACCGTTTATGATGAAGCTTTTTCCCGAATAAGGTTGGCAGTCGGGAGTGTTGGAACATGCTTTTCAGTAGAAAATGCATTTAGACTCCATTCCTATCTTGCTCAACTGATAAGGGCTCATTTTCACTGTTGCTATTCCGTAAACTGTGTCAGTGGAAGGTCCCTCACTGTCCAAGTCTATTCTACAGCATTTGACAACACCATAGACTTCCAGTTAGCAAATGCATTCCCATTACAACCGGGATTCCAGTTTGATGGTGTGTCTTAAACTGATGACGCGCTTATCTTGAGTCAGTCACTGAAAGTATTAAAAGTATCGCCCTCTTTAACGCACATTGGCCTCCTTTATTAGTGCACTGTCCAACAGATTTGTCAGCATTGATTTTCAGGCTACTAGGCAATATTTTACTTGTCATTATAACATCCCTAAATGACTGTTGACTAGGCCTATGTCTAACGTGACTACACATAGTCCTATACGGGGGAGAACGCACTGCCTATTTATCATACATGATTCTAGACTAAGGAAATTAGTAGATCTTAAAATGTTTCTTTTAGAAGACGCCTAATATGTCTGTGAAGTTTTCATACACGCCGCGTTGCGCTGGCAGCATGTGGGCAATTCCTACAGAAAATGCCAAAGATTATAGAGTGCTCAAAGCCGAAATTACAGGTATATAACTTCCAATACACAGTTCCAAAAACAGTTTCATAAGCATAACGTTGTGTAACAAATAGATTTAGTGAGTGTGAGTGAGTGAGTTCTGTCTCACTACGTTTTGCCTACACTCCATTTATTGCGAGTAGGCTATCCTATCGAGCTTAAAAAGCTAAGAAAACACACAACAACACAATTAAGGGAAACACTGAAAATAGCCTAGGCATATTGTGTGTGGCACCGACTTTCTCTGTCAGCCCCGCTAGGATTGCAATAATGAAATGATGACAAAGCCTCTAACGTCACAGCGGCTCACTTGGAGGCGGGCCTGCTCACTATGGCCCCGCTCCAGAACAGGCCCATCTCAGGCGCGGCTCGGTAACGACTTAAAACAGGTAATGGAAAACTCATAATGGAAACGCAAGGCGGAGCTGGGAGCGATGCAACCACGGTAACCAGTCAGGTGATGTCGCCGACGATTATGTGTGCATGTTATGTAGGTGCTCGGCTCTCTGTTGTGGTACCCCCAGTGGTGCGGGGTTAAGGGGGTCTCCTACCGATCACGGGTGTTGTGATCCCTTAAGTTAAGGAGGAGGGGACGGCTAATGTTGAAGAGCCTCGACACCTTAACTGTATACCAACATTGTAACCGATGCTTTTAATTCACGAGAAGCTGCCTTGCTCGAGCGTTTGAGGGCGACCTTTTTTTGCGGCTGCCTAAACGCCGGGCCCGGCCTGTAGCCAAAGCGACGACAAAGAAGCCGCGTCCTCAGGTGACCCCGCTGTGCTCGCTCCGCTTGGCTCTTAAGCGCACGCCCCGCTTGAGTTTTCACGACTCCCGCCGTCTCCGCAGAGCAAGGTGCCAACAACAAGAGGAGGCTCAGTTTACTCCCGCCCCTCCCTTCCTCCGAAACGACCCCTCCCGTCCATTACTCCCAAAAAACACAGACGGAGCGCTGCGGTGGGAAGGAGGGTGGTTAAAGGGGATATGAGGGAGGGAAGGAATTGGGGGGGGGATTTCTACTCTGTTGACTTTGCTCATTAATATGAGTTTTCACATCACAGGGAGATTATCTGGAATGGCTTCCAGGCCTCCCTGTTTTGCTGTTTTAGTTTCAGTTTGGCGCCCGCGCGCCCCGTCAGAGCGTGACGCAGCCCTCCTTCCTGGAAGGGCGATCTGCCGCGTCACCCGCCGCGTCTCCGTCACCTCGCTGGCGGCCGTTTACCCCGGCTCCCGTCTTCAAGCGCTCCATGCCGGAATGGCGGCGAGTGGTGGTTTTTCAGAGGCGGCGCACAAAAAAACCGCATTCCTGACGGCCTACAAGTCCAGCTAAACAGACCGACGGGCTCGCATGCAAGGCGACCCCCCCCCTTGCCCCCTCTCTCTCTCTCTCTCTCTCTCTCTCTCTCTCATAGCATACCTCATGCCCCTCTCCCACTCATTCGAGGGCCTCTTCCAGATTCCCGTGACTTTCGCAAATCACCCATGGTTGCGTGCGATACGCTCCCACTAGCCACTGTGATGGGACCAGAGCCAAGACTGCCTGGGGTGCAGCAGGTCTATCCGGATCACTCTGTCCTGGCCCGTCATTAGCTAGTTCTGTTCCCCACCCCCCCTCTTATCTGTGAAGCGAACATCTGAATCACGACGGCGAAGATCTACCGTATGTATCTTCTACAGCCTGCACAGATGAGTCACTCCAGCGAGTGTCCTCTTACCGTCCCCTCCCGCAACGAGGAGGGTCCCGGCCACCCCGAGAGCCGGCCCGGTTGACTTAATCCCTCTCTCTCTCTCTCACCCTCCCCTCCCCTCCCCGTCCTCGTCAGGCGATATCAAACAGATGTCAGCTTCAAAGGGGGGGGGGGGGTCTATAAATCACACGCTTGCACGCTGTGCAGTCGCGGGGAAGGCTTCTCTTTCCCAGAGGGACACGAGAGACCAGGGGTCTCCGGGAGGCCGAGAACCACCCATCTTGCACAACGAGCCGCGTCCCTCAGGGGCTCGTCCATTCCACCCGTCTTCACAAAAGAGTCTTTTCTCCACCGTCCCGCAGCCCGGGCTATTGTCACCGTCCTGCTGCCATGGCTCCCGAGAGTCCCAGTGTACCTGAGCTCTCCCTCGCCTGCTTCGGGCATTGATGTCTCCTGAGAAGCAAAAGAGATGGCCTCAGATAGTGAGAGAGAGAGGGAGGGAGAAAGGGAGGGAGGAGGGGAGAGAGAGAGGGAGAGAGAGCGAGGGGATGGCTTAATGAAAAGTCTAAATTGAGATAATGTTAACTACGGACAACCTGATACTTGCCATTGGACAGGAGTCGGCGTTTGTGTGTTCGTGTGTGCGCACGCACGTGTGCTTATGCGTGCGCATGTGGTATATTGAAATCTGTCTGCAGCCTGTCTGCCATGGTAGCGGCCCAAGAGCGCGTGACGTCCGTGCACGAGCATGCATGCAGGCGCGTTTTTGTTCTTTGTCAGTCAAGAGATACGCCACAGGTTCTTTCTGCCCCACAACCCCCCCCCCCATCCCCCCCAACTGCACTTATGTACAATAGAAAGGCGCTGACATTTTAAAGGTGAAGTCAGGGATTCTTGAGAATGTTTGTGTATGTTATGTGTAAAACGTCATCAAAACGGAAAACCCTCTCTCTTGCTATAGGGTGCTTCCCCAGAAGCTCCGCCCCCAACAAGATCCGTTTATTCTTTCAGCATGCACACATAACCGGAAGATTTGAACCGTGAGTAGATATTCTCTGAATTTGACAGAAAGTGCATTAGCTTACAATAGTTGACCTGACCTTTAATGTATTGCTTTATATACTCTAGCACCAATAAGGGTTATATATTTGATATCTGCCTGCACACTTGTATAGGTTGTACACCAATCAGAGCAAGCACAAAGGAGAAAAGGCCAGATGGATTAATGGAAAATATTCATGGTAGTAGTTCCAAGCAAATATTTTCCATTTAGCTTTACGTAAATGTAACAAATTCTACATGTGAAATGTTGATTTCAACTGCTCACATTTTTCCCCAAATAAGTGTACATGCATTGCTTCAGTCACAATCACTGACAGTCATACTGTACAGTCAAACTGGTCAAAATGTATGTTGTTTCTGCTGCAAGGTTCTATTTTGATCTTCTAGTAATTATCAGTTGTCCGCAGGCTTTAGTAATATGTGTTGCATCATTAGAGGAGAGCGGGTACTAACAAGACCTCAATTACTCTGATTACAAGGACAAAAGAGGTCTGGCGTCACCAGTCCATGTGGGGGTCCCCTGCAGCAGTCTGGTGCCAGTCTGGTGCCATCGTACCACCGTATTATAAAAAACAAAAGTTTTTACCTTGCATTATTGGCAGCTTTTAGATGGAGTATGAATATCCTATGCTGGGTGCATGGATGGAGGGTTATCTTTCCAAATATCTTTTGATTGATGTTTATACCTGTAAAATGTCCATACATTTTTGTAATAGCTTGTTGGTATGGATTTGCCAATATTAAAACAGTCAATGCCACATACAGTGAGCATGACGAAACATGCAAAATATGTGCTGAACATGTAATTTAATAAACTGCTAACCACCGCTGTTTACACTTCTCCCAATTGATATAATCTGATCGGCCCGGAGGCCAGTCCCCACATAGACAGTGGGGATGTATCATGTCACACACAGCGTTGTAATCTGCCATGTCCCATTTCCTCCCACGAATGATGGGCTGGCCCCCCGAGGGGATTCCCCCGGAGGAAAAGGGAAGATCCTTGGCGTAGGCTTTGATGACTGTTACTCCTCCATAGTCTCCTGGAAGACACACATACAATATGTGGACATTCCTGGGATCTGTGGTCCAGGAGGCCTCCCTGGCTCAAACACCAGCGCGAGACGAGAGAGCGATTCCAGGTTAACGGCAATGTCACAGAGCCAGATAAAAACCACAAGGTCCGTACCTCAAGCCCTGTATAATGGTGAGGTACATTCTAGTTAAAACATTACATATCTTTAGGGAAATCGACCTCCAGTCAGTCCATAGGCTGTGGCAGGATTGTGTTCATAATTAAACAATCCCACCAAGAGACGGACGATTGGGCCATTTAGTCATATTGACAGCAGTTGAATCTTCGCCACAGATCAGTGTGTCGGTGGAGGGTCGTTGGCACTCACAGGTAGAGGTATGTTTTGGCAGTTTGGGGAGAACGCATTTGTATTCTAAACGTAATCGCACACAGCAAGTCTAGCTTGCGGCCTACAGAGTGACATCCCTTGTCTCTTAACCAGCTCTCATACTGCTCAGCCAGGGAAGCAGGTGATTAGAGTATTTCCCACACCTGCCAGCAATTGTCCTCTTCACGTGCTATGTGGTTTTTGCCACTTCCGAGCACAGTTTTCAGGCGAAACTCTTTATTTGTCTGATACCAGAGTTGCCGAGTTATAGGATGACACTACAAACATGGCGGAGTACAAGGCATGCATGGATGCTAGCGCGTTGTAGGCCTACATTAATACGTGTATGACAATGCTTCAACAGGCTATTTTATTAAATAAGCAGTTTGATTTAAGTGAACATGCTCTCTGAGTGTAATTTGCCGCAAGGTCACTGGCTACAAATCATCTCCTAATATTTATTTCTCTTTTCAGAAAGTATTAGCAATAGCAATGTTTCTGATAGGTTGTCAATTCATTTTGAAGCTGCCTCCTAATTTGCCTGTGTGCTAGATATCCGGACACGGACTTGAATGCATGACAAGCCGTATTTACAAGTTCCGAAACTCCGACCAGCTTCCGACCAGCATGCGAAGGCGGCATTACTTTTGAGTGTCCAGAACCATGCGCATCTCTCCCATACAAATGAAACAAACTATCTGCGCACCCCAGAGACGGTCAGGGAACGAGACGCTCTTATGGTTTTTGGGTATTACATAGCCTGCAGTTCCGACAAATTAAATGAGAGGATGTGTGATGTGTTCACAGCAATTATGTTACGTGTATGTATACGTGTGTGCGTGTGTGTGTGTGTGTGTATACTTGCTTTTCACTCATAGCCACTAGGTTAAGATTG
>JAODVN010160483.1:0-14438 GCA_025434125.1 Chologaster cornuta
CAGGGAGACATCTAAAACATGCAGGATAGTGGCCCTCCAGGACCGGAGCTGGGCAGCCCTGATGTAGATAAAACAACAGTCTGCAAAAGGGCGGGCTGTAGAGGTATGGCTGGAACACAGTCCGAGCCTATACCGAGTCTGTATGGGGAGTAGGAAACGCAAGCCACTGCATTAGCACCAGGGCATGTCAGGCATTTGAAAAACCTCACCCATCATCGTCAGCCATTCGGAACCTTCCCGGAGACAGTAGCTCAACCTGCAAACCCCTCCTGATAAACCCAACAGCCGAGCCAATAAGCGCAGTCCGGATTGGGAGGTTGTGGGCTGGCTGTCACTCTCCCTGGCCCACACAAGCAAGCATTGAGCTTACGATAACAGGTGGTTTACAACTCAGCCAACAGCGTCTCACAGCAGATACAACACTAGACAAACACACACACACACACAGAGTAGATTGAGTCAGGAGGAGTACAGAGTGGCGCCTGTGTGCCCACCCTCGGCCTGGTGCCGGCTGGCATTGGTTGGCATTGCACGCACTGCAGCTGGTGGCAATATTAGCCCATTGGCAGGCGTCTAGCAGGAGCATGGCGATGGCAAATGGCTGGGTTCGAGCTAACGCAGCACTTTATGTGTGTGTCCTGAAATGCCCCCACTGCCACTTCGCCATAAAGGAACATCTGCCGTGTCCATAAACACACCAAACTAGAACTATATTACGACATGATAGTGATTTATAGTCCAAAGAAATTACGTAGTCTGGGGTTAGTTTAAGGTCCTAAATATGACATTAAAGCATAATGACGTAGCAGCATGTAGTTAATGCACTGCAGAAGGTGAAGACAGATCGCATTATGCACAGGACAAACTGTGTGATCCATCTTCGCTGTCTGCTATTAAATACAGCCACTGGTTCAGTCCAAACATGCGCAGTTGGGTCATTTCGAGATCGGATAACATTCTCACCACAAACAAACGTTCCAGAGTCCGTTCGGAAGCATACAGAGACCACCTCTTCAGGCAGGTCTCTGCGCTGGTTTGGTGTCCACTTTTGGTGCGATTACTGCAGTCCAACAAACCGCACCAGGGGAGGAAAAAAAAAGGCAACATCGTTTTGATTTGAGCTCAAAATAGCAAGCACTCTTGCAGCATGACGAACCCTGCCTTTAAATACATATTAACCGCCAAAGGTGCAAACTGCTACGCTCCACGCGAGCAACTGAACAGTGTGTTTTCATACAGTTGAAGACAGTTGAGTGATATAGCAGAGACAGTGCCCAGCGTTAGGGTATCCTGGTGACCCAATACCGATTCCAACACCACACTTCAAGAATTAGCTCACTTTTGAAAAAGGACATGTAAAGACACCAATTTCCCACTGCTGTGTGTGAGGCTGCTGAGAGAAGCACCAGGCGGGCCTTGTACAGACCATGTGAGGTCAAGACTCACATTGGCCCACAGTCACACTAACCCTCATCACATCACAGGAGAGAGAATCCGCTTTATACGCGTGCGTGCGTGCACACACACACACCTTACGAGCTCAAGTGCTGGATCATTACCAGACCGTCTGCTGCAGTACGTATACGTGGACAAACGTTTGAGGTGGAGAGGAATGTCTCCGTGGCTCTGGCTTCCAGTTAGAACCGATTACCTGCGGCGCATGGAAAGTCACTCTCCTCCTACATGTGGGTTTCTCACACAACGACCAATGCCTTCAAGCACCGCTTTGCGTCACAAAAACTACATCTTTCCAATTGCCGTGGTAATTATTGGATAAAAACTAAATATTTACTGGAAGAAAAAAGGAGCAATTCCTGGTATTATATGGTTTATATTAGATCATCTATGTTATGTACAACATCCACATTATGTATAACATACACGTTATGTAATACATATCAGCAAGTTTACCCTGAGGACATGATCTCATTAAAAGTGCATGCTAGAAGATGGAAATGTTAACATAAAAAAATGTAAAATAAGTATAAGTAATAATGCCTGCAATCAGTCAGACAAGAGCAGTGCAACATGGCTTTACCGTCGTATGTCTCTAACGCGTGTGTAAATACACCATTATCACAAACTGAAAAGTGATCGTGTTAAGTCCATATATAAGTCGATATAGTAATTATCGTGACAGGCCTGTACGTCACCAATTATAACTTGTCTGGTAACTAATAACTAACTGATTACAATCAAAAGTAACGTACTCCATCCTGCCTACAGTCAAGTACAACTGCTTACTGTAAGAAAATTAACATTTTGGAGGGAAATGTTTGTAGAAATATATAAATGCTATTATTATACTATGGACCGCGAACAGACACTAGTTAACAGCAAGGGATTTTAAGATATCGAAAAGAAGATGCAGAGAACATCAGTCCTGCCATTGGTAGTCGCCGAACTCCGTCACAAACTGGAAATTAGAATAAAGCTGAAAAGTTTAAAACTAATTTGTTACTGGGCGACATTGTTGCAGAGCGTAGCTCCGCCCCCACTGTCGCAGAGGAAACGCTGGCGTTCGTTCTAAATGAATTTGAAGGTGTGAATGCAGGGTAAGTTAGTCCACAACCAATGTGCTACAGAAGTGTAATAGAGCTACAACCATTCAAAGAGGAATATAAATAGCAGCCTTTACAGCACAACCCCTTATTCACAACAAATACAGCGTCAAAATGGAACTTGCTTTATTGCAGTATAGACGCGTTGTTAATTTACTCAGACACCGCAGCCCAATTTGGCTTGAACAGAGGGAAATTAAATTGGACCCCATAAAATCACTACTCTACCCAGCCCCTTTTATGTCCATTAAATTGTCATTGTTAGTCAGAATTCCTTTTGCTGTGTCTCAAATGGCGGTGGCCAAAGCACCCCGGAAATTATAGATTGTGAGGGATACCTGGGCCAAATAAAGGGAGGGATTGTGCGCGCAAACACACACACACACACACACACACACACACACAGTTCAGAGAAACAGTTTTCGTCAGTAGCTTAACTCTGGGGTAGCATCAGCAATGAATTGAGTGCAGAGGTAAAACAATATAAGTTAGTCTTCTAGGAGATTGTGTCATGCATGAAAGTCACAGATTTAAAAGAGGAAGTCTTGACAGGTGAGAGAAACAACGCTGTTTTGGTTGCAAACACGAGGAAGAAAGAAAGTGGCAACGCTGAGCATCTGCTCCTCCCCCCCGGAAGACATTATTGTTTTGGGGGCGCCATGCACTCAGTGGGATAAAATGTCAGATTCCCCCTTTAAAATCAAAACAGTGTACACATTAGTGTTAACACAGGCGATCAGCAATTTACTACAGCCAAAACAGTATACAGTAGAGAGATGCAGTACATTACTAAATATAGACATGACCTTCATGTGGAACACCAATTGCGGTTATATAAGGACATATTGGTTTAGTTCCACAGCAGCCTGACATCCAAAAGGCTCATCAATAGACAAGTGCAGCTGAAGGTTAAAGGTTGGGACAGAGCAGGTGGCTGCGATGGGTCAAAGGTGACCTCCCAACAGACACCTCGGTGGGCGGGCCTGAAACTCCCCGCTCAAAGAACCTGTCAATCACGTAACTTATTTACCATGCCTGTGTCTCCCGTTGGCCCCCGGGGACCATGCTAGCCATTTCTCTCAGGCCTCTTCACCCACCCCGCACCCCACCCTGAGCCAGATAAGGGCCTCTTTACATGCAAAGTGTTGTGGAAAACCCAGGCAGAGAAAAGAATGAGGGTCCTTTCAGTTGAGTTTGGGGCACCAATCCCGTGCCTACGAGGAGGCTCCAGTCACAAGGCCTTCATTTGAAACTGAAAGGTGAAACAGGGCTTGGACATTGCCTGCCCTGAAGTCTTTTAGGTCAACACGCCTCACATTTAGCAAGGCACTGTGTCTCAGAGATAAATTCGGCCTATACATTTCTAGTCACCAACATCAACCACTTTCCATTGGGGTCTTTTGCCTCAGGCAGTCAGATATTCCACAAACCAGAAGCCAATTAGACAATATCCTTTTGTAGGCAAAAGTCTTAAGTGCTGGAGTGGCATGACAACCTCAGCTGACTAGCAGTGAGAGCTAGCGCTTGCCTCGTTAAGATGCTAACCTGTGCTAATGATGTACGAAAACTAAAACCACCGAGAAGAAAAAAAGAAGGAAAAAAAAGGAGACCACAATAAAAAATTAGATAAAAAAAACCTCTTCATCTTTAAATATGCCCACATTCAGAGGTGCAGCGGCTTGGGAATGCTGTTGCTTTGGAAGGAGGGGATGAAGACGCGATGACTGGAAGCCTGTATTTCATGGTTCAGACAAATTGGCAGACAAACAAGGTGTCTGTTGCAAATAAAAAAATAAAAACAGCACGGGAAGACGAACAGATATGAGGTTTGATTTCATCTTTGAGACAGGGCTTGAGGAATTCTTGACGGTCCCATCTGCCGAGGCGAATGCGATAAGGGTATCGAGACAATTTGTGCCACTGCCAACAAAAAAAGAAAAAAAGAGAAAGGGAAAATAGGAGGTGTCACGACAGGGTTACGGGGAGGAAAGGAGGGCGGGAGGCAGGACAGGTAGGCATTGTGTCTCAAATTCCCCTTTATTTCCATTCTGCTCTCATGGGGGATGGTAACCGGAGAGAGTGTTAGAAATGTCTTGCTGCTCTGTCATTTACAGAGGGACAGAAGATGCTCTGTTTCCGGTGAGCGCGAAGGAATTAAATTAATATGCAATGACAGAAGACAACCGCACCCTTGAAATATCAATAGCGCGGGCCTCGCTATTGAAATCAATTCCATCTACATAAACTGTTGTCTGGCGTTGACAGACTGACCATTGCGAAGGTGATAACAGGACATTCATCTACACAATTCCAACTGCACAACTACCTCAAGCTGCTTAAGGGAGAGACAAGGTTAAAATGAAATAAATGTACCCGAATCTCACTGAGGAGCTTGAAGAAGATGCAGAACTCCATCCATCAATGCTAGACCGTTCAAATAAACACTGACCATGTTTAATGTCTGTTTAATGGCAAGGCTGTGGAGACTGTAAACACCACACAGTTTCTATGCTTTATATATGGCTGATATGTTGCACCTGCTTGTTCATTCAAAGGGCAAGAGTCTGTAATATACGTCTGTGCCCTGTGGAGATAGTTACAAGCCACTGTTGTATAGAGAATGGAGCTTTGTTGAGAAGCAGCAGCAAGCAAGCTACAGCTTGTAAAACTGCCACATTATGACAACACCACACAGACACATAATTCTATTATTAATTTCTTTCAAAATACTCTTAATTGCTGTTAAATAGCTTGTAGTACACAATTCCCCAAAGTAAGTTCAAACCTGCATTTTTAAGTCAGGACAAAACAAATGCTAATTGTGCACATTTTCCATCAAATACAGCGCAATTGTATTTCAGACAAAAACACGTAATCAAACTAATGGAGTTTGATGTATTTGGGGGATGCAAAAGATGCAAAATATTTTATTTAACTACTGAATATAGGCAAGAGATCACTTGGAATAAATGGAACCTCCAGGAGACTAGACACAACAAGACACATTGAAAATTGGTGGGTGTGTGCGCACGCATGCAGGGTTGGAAAGTAAGTGATAAAATAAAAAAAATAAACTGTAATCCATTACAGTTAGAAGATAAAATTGTGTAATCAGATTACAGGTTTAGTTTTTTTAATGAGTCGATTACTTCTAGGACTACTTTCAAATATTTAATGCAAGTTTGCAGAAGAAAATGCATAAAACAATCAGACATTCTCTTAACGTCAACCAATTGAAATAAATATCAACTTTAACCTGATCTCCTGAACAACAAACTAAAAAAAAAAAAGTTAAAAATTGTGTGCGTGTACAGTACAACAGCTAGTACATGACGTGGAACAGTACATCCAACATAACGTAATGAATTTAGGAGCCGCTCCATATCAGCTGGCTCGCCGTGACCCCGCCCTCTAATCCAAACCTCAGATCTGGCCTCTCTATTGGACGTGGCCGCTTCAGAAGCCACGCTCGCTAGTCACAGTCACCTGGCAGCCTCTCATCCAACACTTCATAAACACCATTCATCCCAGCATCCTTTCATCAGTCTATAGCGGAGGTCTCGTTAATCCTCCTCTCCAACCTGACCCGCCTTACACCGTTGGACTGGGAGCCACTTCAAAGAGAAACCGCGAGTGCACGTGTGAGAGAATGTGTGTGCGTGTGTCAGTGGGTGGGTGGGCAGCTGTGTTGAGTTTGGCGCGCACCACAAAAGCTTTTAGCAGAAGCCCCCCCCCCCACACACACACACACACACACACCCTTTTAGAACCACACTCCAGTGTCTCAGTTAAGTCCAAACAAACCTGCAACCTCACCGTGTATAAAAACAAACTGATAACATACAGTGGAATATGACATCTAATCTCACATTTCATATTAACCACACAGGTTAACACATCTTCCACACACACACACACACACTACAGATGGACCAGACACTAATGCAGATGAAAGGTACCCTCTAAAGTGTGTGTATAGAATATCCCTCGAGGCTGAAACAAGCAGTACAAAAAGAAAGTGGATGTTGTGTAACTCAGAGGGCCTCCCCCCGCCCCTGCACTCCAGTGCTAAGCTAGTAGCATTCATCACTACCCCTCCCCTTACAATACAGCTCACATCTTCTAATGCTTCATAACCAACAGAACGGTAAAAGACATTTGGACAAGTGTTGAAAAGCTGCCAGTGAGACACACTGTCGGTAATGGTGTGTCTTTGTGACCATTAAAAAAAGGTGGGGTGTGTAATTCTGGAGAATGACTTGTATGATCTTAAAATGAGCTCAAACCCCTACAGTAAACATGTATTGCCAATAGTAACTGCCTCACACCACTTGGTGTCCATATTAACATATTATATAACATTAACATCGGGTTGTTTTACCACGCACACAGAATGGACAGCTAGCAAACCGCTGAGGAGCTATCTTCTGAAAACAGTGTATTGCATTATTATGACTTAAAACCCCCGCTAAATGGAGCAGGGCGCCATAGCTCAGAGCGCTATCAACGAAAGCGGAGAAAGTGGCTGCGGTGCTCGGCGCGCCGAGCCACCGTCTGTACCCACACAGGCTCCACTGGTGCCTGGAGAGGCAGGGCGGCCGGAGGGCTTTGACAGACCACCCCTGGCTAAAAGTGACAGCCCGGGTTAGAAATAGACACTCGCACATATATAGGTACACACACACACACACACACACACACACGTAGCTGATGACAGCCGGGGTGGGGGGCGGTCTGACAGGCATGCCACCACCACTCGTGGATGTATGTTTATTTTATTAGCCTGCCAGAGAGCCACAGAGGGGGGCAGGGGGTGTGACGCTTGGGCAGAAAAGTGTGGGTCGACTTGACCCGTAAATGGCAATAATGTACAGGTAAAAAGTCGAAGTGAGGGGATATAGAGCTGTGTGGAAACTACCTAAGCTGCAAGATGCCAACAATGATAGACTTTTTTTTCCCCGACAGCCAGCAAGCTAAAACATATGGAAAAAAATGTTTTCCGAATTGCCACCCAATGTGCCTAGTCTCCCAAATTATGAAAATAAAATGTTTTCATTTCATCTTCCCTGTTGATTTTGATGATAGCTATAAAAACTCACCACACTACTAGCAGCTTGCGCCAAAATAGAGCACAACACAGCTTTAATTAAAGTCCATGACCATTTAAGTGTTCACACAAAGCACAACAGAATGCGTAGATAGCACATGACACCGCTGAAATGTATCCGTATACACAACATAGTTCATTCACAATGATGACAACAGCAATATATGCTCTGCCAATCACTATTTAGCATTGTGTCAAGTATAAACTCGCTCTTGCCTGGTTGGCAGAGAGACCTTTCCAAACCACCAATTGCAGCTAACGAGGGTAAAAAAAAAAAAAAAAAAAAATTTAAAAGGAGGGGGGCAATGAAAATATATTTTCATGATTGTAACCAACAAGCCATTTTTAATGGCCGTTCGTGAATGCTGAGCACTGTGAGCAGAGCTCCATGATTTACGGTGCCCCTCGTAAAACGTACCATTTAATTTAACCCGGTGTTCTGTGAGCGAAGCGCTCTCACAATCGTTTCCTTGTATGAGCTCAGAGAAATCCTGGTCGCTTTTATTTCTGCTCTGCAATTACAACTCTGGCTTGGAAAAAAAAAATGGATGGGTGGGGGTTGGGAAGACACCAGTATGAGAAGCAGCGGAAACACAGGGTATATAATTGCACGCCACTTACAATCAGCTTGAATCCCTCTCTTGTACTGCTTATGAAGCAGACGTGCAGTAAAGAAAAGAGCTCAAGACGGCTGAAATATTGAATCGGAACAACGCGCAGCGTCCAATTTCATCACTGTTGGTAGCACTTCTTTTTTTCCTTCGTTTAGGGCAAATTGTCAACTTCTATTACAGAGACTAACAACAACAAGGTGTTTACTTGGGCTAGAGGAAAATGGAAACATCCCTATAGACATCTGTAGGCTTGTTCCATTATTATTATTATTATTATTATTATTATCATCATCATCATCATTATTCCATTATTAGTGAGAAAAACATGTATTTTTCCATTTGCTTGATATCTTCAGATGACAGAGGGTGTTAAACAGTGGCAGGCCCTTCCAGGAATAGTGTGCCTCCGTTCCTAAAGGCATGTAGAGCTATATAACACTGGGATGTGATTGCCTTCTGAAACCCGTGGCATGCCAAAGAAAATTAAAACTGACATTTAGGTATATGCTGCGAAAAATGTTACGGCCGAAATAAACAGCACGGCTGAACTACTATCCAAAAAGACATTACAAATCCCAATTATGATCATAGCCCAATTAGCAGAGTGCTAAAAATGTGACTCCAGTGTGGAGCGGCTTTCTTGACAAGCACAGACTGCAGCCAGAGGCTCATTTGCCAAATAAACAAGTGGTTGTTCAATTACTGTCACCTACCAAGCATTGGTCATAAATATTGCTCTAGGCAGTCCAGGCATGGGAAGCAGTTTGCACTCCTGGGGGTTGACTGGGGTAGTCTGGCGTCCTACGCCATCTCACACACACACACACACACACACACACACAGGTGCGGTGGGAACCTACTACAGCGACAGAGACTTTATCTTTTGTGTATCAAATATGGCTCATCTTCCTTTAAAATGCATTTCCCATACCTCCTCCGTATACCTCCCTCCCTCGTGCCTAACCACCCACCACCCTCGACCTCCCCTGGACACAGGAAGCAAAGGGGGAACTCCCCGATGCCTAGACTTCCTGTCCGGCAAATAAATGAGGCAATGATATGCTGACACACAACCTCCTGACTAGCTGGCGCCTGTCGATAGTAAAAGAGAAAGGGCAGAGACGGCGAGTCAGACGGCGAGATAGACGGCGAGTCAGACGGCGAGATAGACGGCGAGATAGACGGCGAGATAGACGGCGAGATAGACGGGTCTAGCAGGCATCGCCGCAACAGACTCCATGCGTGGGCTCATCTTTTTTACCTCCGCAGCGGGTGTCGTCTCCAACCACAACCGTGGTATATGACATACCCCTGACCTCAGGATGCCGCTCGTCACATACCTGACCCCGGTATTGTCCGATAAGACTCATTTCAACCTCCCTCACTGATACAGAGGGCCTCCATTTTTAGTTAGATTGGGGAATGCTAGAGTGTTTAAATGAGTGGTAAGTCCGCCATTTTGGATCCAATAGTCCCCATTGACAATGATAAAAACGTAGTTTGGATCTTGATAAAGATAATTGATGTGCGGACTACTTACTTGTGCAGTGGCAAAGTAGTAGTGAGTCTGCAAATTATATTAACCTTCGTATGTAGGCATACACACTATTCTTTCAGTCCTTCAAAAAGGTCAAACCAACTCTACAATGACATGGAAAACAGCTGCATTGGCATCGGATAACCTAATTCAAATACAACACGGAATTTAACTAGTCGGAAAGCTGCTCGGGATTTTGTTGTAATCTCATCTTTGTGCCGATGCTTCTTATGTCAATACAAAGTGCATTCATCTTATATCTGTATGCTGAATCTCCACACAAACACAATAAGGGCATGCCTGCTAGCACGCAAAGTGCCTGCTACACTTCATTAAGCTTGTTGTGATTCTTCAAGCCCAGCCGCAGTTACCCACTTTAGACGGGAAATGACATCGTGTCAGCATTACTGAGGGGTCATGGTGAGGAGTAAGATGAAGGGAGAGAAGGACAAACACGACATGTGCAAGTACATACATTACTAAGAAAGAATCTGGGTTATAGGTTACGCTGTACCACAATGGCTGTGTGGCAATGACATATAGACCCAATTATTTAGGTTTATTGGAATGCATCGCTCTCTGGCTCCTCCTCTAAAAAGGAGAATACATTACAATGTGGCTACTTTGCAAGCTGGCTAAGCCACAGCATAGCTAGGCCTACTAATATTACACAGCCTATCGCACCTCAATACTGCCAGTAGATACAAACCAAATGTGTTAGATTATTCATGGGAAAGATATACTATACATTTTATTGCAGGCGTCAAATCAAAAGTAACAGTTACGACGTGAAGCGAGAGAGTTCATGCACTTTGTGAATACTATCTGAGGCTTACGTGCGAATTCACAGCTACGGCGTTACGACAGACAATTAGTTTTGCAATAAATATAGCCTTTAAAAATACCTTTTTTGTGTCATTTGCAGACATGACTGAAACACTTCACTCGTTTAGCACGAGCGAAAGGTGGGCAGTATACCCCATAGGAAGGAAGGACTGTGGGATGAAAGAACGCAAGGATGAGAAGGTGCTTAGAACAAAATTAAAACATACACATTAAAAGTCACGTCTCGCTCTGCCAGCTGAAAGGTCAGCATGGCCAGTGTCTGTGTGCACTGGATATCACTGGAGAGTCTGCACAGAAAAGGGGAGGTCAACAGCGCTTCACACACCAGATTTCCAGCTACTAAAAGAGAACACTGGGGAGGACATTGGGGGTAGCTGTATAGGATGAGGTTGACTGTGGCCGATTAACTTTGAGTCAACCGCTCATCTGAACACCGCGGTGTGCGTTTGCATGGGAGCAGAGAGAAACTCATCGACACAAAACGCTGCTGCGCTTTAACCAAATTAATATTCTCCACAAATCAAAACTCTGAAACGCGTGGGACACCAAACACTTTCCAACACAGGTGTCTATGTGCACGCACAGCGAAGCGTGTCGTGGGGTCGTGGTTCCAGAACGTTCTGAGGGCCTAATGGACAGGTGAAATGTTGCCATGCACTGCAGTGTGTTGAATAAACAATCACTTCAACTAAAATCAGTCTCTCCGTCAAATCTGTTAATTTTAAAGTTATATTTGTTTGAAATTTGAAAAGTATTTTAGACAGACAGATATCCTACCTATCCTACATAGACAGGCTACAGTTCTTTCCATTTCCTAAAGCCATGCGGAAAAATTAACTAATCGATTTGGATGCAAAATCACAAGGCAGCCAAACACATAATAAAAAGATAATATAACTACTACAACCGTTTTACATTTGTAAAAGTTGTCTATTTTTACCGGAAGAATGTAGTACCTGCCTGTCAGTCTACCTGATACCCAACTGTACTACTGGCAACATTCTCCCCTCCGTCAGAGACTGAAACCATCAGGTAGTTCTGCTGTTCCCCCCCCCATTCCTCCCGTTATTGTTAATGACACAATGTTGGATGTGTCATCAACGTCGCCTGATGTTATGGTCGGGTAAGCTAAGACCCATGTGGGTCAGAACCGCCAATGGGCTCGGCTAACTCTCTTCTGGCAATCTGTACATTAAAATGGGAAGGAAGACGCTTGCAATTATATTCTTACACGCCCTGGGTACGGGCTGCGCGTACGCCGCTGATTTGATCAGGACATTATAGAGCACGTATGGACACAGAGAGAGACAGGTGTGTGGGAGCGGAGCTGCGAACCTCACTGGCAGCTCCGTGGAGAACCAGCGGGAGGTGCAGACACATGTTCTCTCTCTCCCTCCCTCCCTCTCCCCCCCCACCTTCCTCCCCGTGTCTTGCACACACTAAAGCCAAGGCATCTGTGCCCTGAGATGCAAGGCAGCCTGTGGATGCTGTGGTGAGCAGAACGAAAGAGGAGAGCAGGGGACGGGGGCCCGAGCGATTGTGCTGTGCAGCCAGCCAGCGGGGATCCTCAGGAACACAGCGGACTGTGACAAACTGTTTACCCCTCCCCCACACAGGGAGGACATGGAAATGTCTAACAGAAGAGCACGTTAAAAAACACATTTGGCCTTCTGACTCCTGAGAAGATTACACTTTTGCAGTAATAGAGTGAAAACATGCGGCATTTACTGCATTATACATATCTGCAAATGTAGAAAATCTTGTAGCAACAGTGAGTTTATTTTTTTTGTTCAAGGAATAGCAATATGGCTTTCAAAACAAAGCTCTGGGAAGAGGACAAAAAAGCACCGCCATTCCCTCTCTCAAACATGCTATAAATGCCAAAGGCCTTTTGCGTGACAAAAGTACAATTACTTGTCTGCAGCCCTCAGCATTCAAAGACTTGCTTGGTTTTGTAACACAGCACAAGGGCACTCTAAAAGAGTTTCACATTCCGTAGACAAATGAAAAGCTTTGAACTAATCTGCCGTGCTGCACTCAAACCTCCTCTGCAAGCTATAAATCGATATATATGTGCATAGGCATTCCCGGGCCGTAATGTAAACAACATTCCACTCAAGAGTCTGCGTTGTGTCACAAGCTAAAGATACTCCAGATTCAGTTGAGATGTTATGGTCCACCTGCTTTTAGATCTGGAATCCCAGCTACATTATTGCGCCAATGCTTGTTCAAGATTATTCTGCAGTTATTGGCACTCCAAGGCCTCCACCCAGCATGTGACCAGTTGTATCAGTAATATTGTGTGGCAGGTTAGTTGTGCTGTATGATGATAGCTAGCTTTGCAACCGACAAAAAACTAAAAAAAAGTCAGTTGAGCCATGTATAAAAGAAGAATACTGTACATAGAAGAAAGGAAAACAATTACACGAGGGGACAGTTTACAAATGTATGTGTAAGAAATAAATCGAAAGAAAGGACATCTGTAGCATCCCTAACACATTTCTAATGGGGTCTTGCAGAAACACAGAAGCTCGGTAATGAAGCTAAATGTGTATGTGAGGAAGACAAGTCATGGGTGAGACAACAATGCCCTGCTATGGCTTGCAGTTTCAGCTCGGGGTGTCACTAGGTGAATGCGTGACACCCTGGTCCTTCAAGGCCTGCCAAGGTTGTGTGTCATCTTTGTCTTGGATGTGTATGGTATACACAGTTCGGAGTAATGTAACACTTGGCTATTCTTGCGTTTCCTCTGGAATGTTTAAAGGAAATGTACTGTGTCTTTTTCAGAAACCACGATTGCTTTTATTTATATTGAACACTGAGCCTATATAAATAAACCTACATTTTAAAAACTTACATTTTCATTTGCTTTCCTATGAGCATTTCCCCCGCAGTAGATCGAGGGATAAAGCATAGGGGGTGTCTGTATCCATGTGGGATGTGGGCCTGTGTAGGTCTTTGAGACTGTAATGTGATTAAGGGCTATATAAATAATCTTTACATTCCACACTCACCTGGGAAATCACTTCCAATCGTCCTTAGCAGGGTGTGTTTAAGCTTAGATGTGTTTTGTTTCGTTTTTTGGTGGAGGGGGGATAGAAAGATGTATTTGTTGATTGAAAAAGGGGATCTGGCATTCTGGCAAATGTCTCAAAGAAGTTTAGGCAGAGGCACAGAGCAAACTCATATTCACCACAAACAGGCCTGTAGAAATACACTTAACGTAAAAAGATTCCCAAACCACTTTAGGTCTAATCCACCATTCGGAACCCATGTCCAGTGACAAGCATTTACTGGCCACAAAAACCTGGGGAAAACGGTCCAATCAAATGCCAGCTCACACAGCTCATGCTATGAGTCATGAAATTAAAAGGCCTGGCTGTTGTTTAAGGTCAGAAAGCCTCCCCCCCCCCCCCCCCCCTTTGGCAATCTGACAGCAGTCTCTCCCCATTGACATCAACCGGCCCCCACAGCGAGGGAAATACCTCCAGGTCCCTGGAAAGAGGGTTAAAAGAAAGAAATTTAAAAAAAACATGCTAAATTTGTCAGCAACCACAACAAAGCGCATGGGAATAGCAGTGCCGTATCCACAGACCAAACACAGGAAATAATTAAACCAAGTCCAATCTGTGTGTGTGTGTGTGTGTGTGTGTGTGTGTGTGTGTCAGTGACATGGTGCTGTGACCCACACTACTTGCAAACCGCAGAGAAAATTACTTCTGGTGCTGCAAAGCTGATTGGGGGGGGGGGGGGGGGGGCATGGGTAAAGGAGG
>JAODVN010160587.1:0-14436 GCA_025434125.1 Chologaster cornuta
AGTTGTGTTCTTACACTACAACATACATACGTGCGTACATTAGTTAATGATGTTAAGTCAGTCGTAGAGGAAATGCTTAACCCTAAATCACACCTCAAGCTATTTCAAATACATGAATGTATTAATAATACCATGTGGGTTCAGATGGTAAAACACAGTATATGAACTGTAAGGTTTTTCCATCCAATGTAAACGTGTACATCTTAATGAGATAACAGCTTTATTAGGTTTGCAGGTCCTTGTCTCTTTTTTCACACAACTCATTTGTTGTAGATAGTGTAGATGGTGTAAAGGTTTGTATCTGTGCACGTGTGTATCTGCGTTTGAATGCATCTGTGTGTCTATATCTGCCTTTGTTTTAATGTACTGTGTGTGTGTGCGCGTGTGCATACCTTTGAATGCATAAGCATCTGTGTGAATGTGTGCATCTGCGCTTGAATGCGTGTGCCTTCGTTTTATTGTGTTGTGTGTGTATGAATGTGTGTGTTTCTTTTTCAATGTGTGTGAATGTGTATCTGTGCTTGAATGTGTGCATATGTGTGTGTGTGCTTGCACATGCGTGTGTGCATGTGTGTATTTTATTTTCAATGTGTGTATATGTGTGTACCTGTGTGTGTGTGTGTGTGTGTGTGTGTGTGTATGTGGCTGGCACGACCATCTCTACGAGGTCACAAGACCCTAATCAAAGTCTCTAATGTTTTCTGTCCTGGCACCACAATGCAGGAGACTCCTCTTCACAATCCACCTTGGTACCTCGACTAGTAGCCACCTCTACACCTCCTATCCCTCAAGGCGTTACCTCTCTACTGCTTCACAAAGTGTTGGATGATTTAATGACATATAGACACGATAGTAGTCATGGTGACAAAATGCTGTAACTATTCAACTATAATATAGGCTGTTTACAATTGCTGGTGGATGACCTGTCCATCTACTGTATTGGCACATGTAATACATGTAAGTCTACCTTTAACGCATAAAAGCGCCTGCCAAATGCCGTAAATGGAAATATGAATCTGTGTTTAAATGTGCGTGTGTGTGAGGATGTGCGTGTACGCTTTTGAATGTGTGTGTGTGAATATGTTTATCTGAGCGTGTGTGTGAGAATATGTGCATACGTTTGAATGCATAAGCAGCATCTGTGTGAATGTGTGCATCTGCGCTTGAATGCGTTTGTACCTGCATTTACCTATAATGTGTGTGTGTGTGTGTGTGTGTGTGTGCAGTGAATGTACATGCTTGCTCCTCCCCTTACCTCAGAGCCTGAGGCCCATTGGGCTGCAGCACAATGAGATGTTCAGCTCTGCCATTGGCCTCCTGGTACAGCCCCTCATCCCTCCGCTCCGTCTTCATCTGCCTGGCAGCGGACGGCTGATGGGCATGGTGGGCCTTGCCCTGTCCCCGGGCACCCCCGCGGGACCCGGCGCGCCCGTGACCGCCAGCCCTCTGGCTGCCATAGCCGGCGTTGGCGTCGGGCACCTCCTCCTCGTCTTCAATCACCACCAGATCGGACGGCATCTCTTTGAACTGGTATACCAGCCGCTGACCCTCCACCTTAGCCAGGATGCCCCTCTGGTAGTAGTACCTATGTTGACCACAGGGGGCAGAGCTCACTAAATGCCACATGTGCATCTAATCTTTATCATCTAATGTTTTTAATATTTTTCCTTTTAAGGCAACGTAAACCAAAGTGAACCTGCTGACTACATTTGAGATGCTGTCTAGGTTTCATTCTTTTAGCAAAACACTGGTCTGTCGGGTCGGGTTTGTTTTCACAGACATTTATATTGACAGCATTTAGCGTTTTCTAAACAATTGCTAACAGCCTAAATAGCAGCAAAGTGCTTAATTTTAAAGAGGCGACTGACCATGGATAACTTGCAGAATGCCAAGTTGTGTTTCCTGAATTGGTGTATGGACTGCGGCTGCTTTTGTGTTCACAAAGCACAAATCAATCAAGACCTCAAAACAAATTACAAACAAACCCCTGAGAGGGGCCTGAGTTTTTTTGTTAAGTTCACAAAAGCACAAAACACATTTTGTCCACTTGGGAGGCCTTGGAGTGAATACACCCTGTCAGCAGCCCCCTCTAGTGTCCAATTGCTATTACAGCATGTAGTAATAGTCAAACATAAGGTGATGTCTGGCACTGGTAACCCTGTCAGTAAACAGCTACATCTACTTACAACTGTTAGGATACTGACCAAGGAGTTACTTGAAAGCCTCGAGACAAGGAAGCTGCTACTCTCTGCTTACCTGAGAGCTCTTCCCATGGTCTCATAGTTCATGTCAGGCTTGTTCTTGTGCTTTCCCCACAGCTTGGAAACAGCCTTTGAGTCTACCAGTTTAAAGATGCCCTTCTCCCGTTGGGTCCATTTGATATATTTGGGACAGGTGTTTTTATCCTGGAGTAAAGCCAGCAGGAATTCCCACAGGTAGATGGTGTTGCCTAAGGTTTGGAGAAAAATAAATTAAATTGTGTGCTCCCGGACTATTACACTTTCATGGAATGGCCCCGGAGTATAGACCTCTATAATCCATTTAACATCTCAGAGTGTTGCTTAACAAATGCAAAAAGGCATCTGCGCGATCATTTCAGTGTGTGCTTCACTCTCACACTCCTGCAAAGCGAATAAATCAGTTCTCACTTTTGTGTGTCTGCGTGTCTAAGCAAGGAATAAATTACTGGCACTATATTACTCTTGTTTGTGAGACGCTTTGGCCAGAAGTGGTTAAAAACAGCATCCCCTCTGGCAGCACTTGAGACCCAGACACCCTGACAAGGTGATGTATGTGTGTGCGACGCCTGGCTCCTCTCCCTGTGTAGCTACATCAGACTGGAGCACGTATAGGCCAGCCCGCACAGTTCCATCAGTGGAGAATCAATGTGCCCTCCGGCTGGCAATCACTTCTGTTTCCGTGGGAAACGTGGCGCGCTGAGAGCACCTCATCAATTAACTCTCCACCACTTCGGCCCCGCCGGACTGCCGGGGTCGAGGGCTTCCTGTTTGCACGCGCCACGGGCAACACGGAGGGCAGGGGGAAGGACGAAAGACCTTGCTCGTCATTGGAACATTATTTGGGGGGGGGGGGCAGGACTTACCTTTGCCCTCTTTGCTCTTCTTCCTGAGTGGCAGGCTGGGAGTGCTGATTGGGGAGCAGGGACGCGTCGCCCGCGGCTTGCGAACTGTGACAGAGAAGTACATGGTTTATGGTTTATGTTCACGGTGGAAGGTCGAAGGTCAAAAGTCTCCGTCAAACAGCAGCGACTGCGGAGGACTGAAATGATTGCTGTTGCTAGATTCATGTTTCTTTTTTGTATGTCCCTCACCTTTGGCTTTTCTCTGTGGTTTGCTGGGATTCTTCTGGGGAATGTCGTCCATGGAGGAGGTGTCTTCATCCAGGGACATCTGGTCCATCTGATCAGAGCCCAGTGGCATGTAGGACATGTCTGACTCCAGCAAGCTGCTATAGTTGTGAACTGATAAAGAAGCGGACACATGTCACCAAAAACAGGAACGAATATAGTTTTGTAATGTATATCAAGTCATTTGTTGACCTAAACATGTATAAGGGCAGTGTTAAACTAGTATACTGCATGTCATTGAGACATGGGCATGCTTGTCAAGTTAAACTCCAGTTCACGCCCTGTTTATTTTATTACTGTGACCTCTGCCTTTTCTTGACAATAAAACCAATGTAAGATACAATATATATTCCTTATCACCCCACCATTGTCTTATAGTCTGAATAACATTAGTATGTATCAATAACGTACTCATGCGCTTCTCATCCAGAATGTTGTTGGGAGACTCCATGTTAAGCAGAGCTGCTGCAGCTTCACTGGTCTCAATGCTGTCCTCTGTGGACGGCACCGTCGTTTCTGCTGGCCAGACAAATCGGTATCTGTAAATGCCCTGTTCTTGTCTGTTGGCACATACTGACAGGAAGGAATGAGAGCACTGATACAACGGCATGGCCACATGCTGGTGTGCTGTCATTGTTGCAGTTTGTTATGGTAGTACATATAGCATAAGCTAGCTGGCTAGCATTGTTAACAGGTCATTTGTCATTGACTGTTATGGCAACCACAATTTGTTGCTTCTTACCGTGTCTGTCTGTTAACAACATGTACATGGAAACACAGTAGACCTTCTAAAGCACTATCAGTACTATATCACAGACTGTAGGTAGGAAGGTTAAAACGAGAGTCAGTCATTATTTAAAGGTAGGTCATATAGGTTATAATGTGCAGGGATACATGCTATAAAACTGCTTGGCTAACTATTAGACTACGGGAATATGATATAATCCCTATGGCAAGCCTACTGTATAGCCTACAGTATGTTATACTGTATGGTATCATTTCATTTAATGTAAAGTTATGACCTCACTTTGTTCCTTACCTGACATATCCACCCCTCCCACCAGGATAGGCTCCTCCACCACATGCAGGGTGGTGTCCACCATGATGCCATTGGCGGCGTCGTCCGACTCCAGCCCTGAGTAGACCTGCATCAGGTCAGCAGCGGGCACCTGCTCCACAATGACCGCCGGAAACACAGACGGGTCGTCCAGCTGAATGCAGAAGGGCACCAATAGAGGAAACAAAGGGAACGCATTAAATTTTATTTTCATATTATTTCCATTATCACAGCAGCAATCAACTACAGTATAATATCTGTAAATATATAGTGGAGTAATAGTGTCCTGAGCAGAGAACATCACACTTCCTCTGTGTGTGTTGTAATTTGAGCTCCTCTGTTCTTTGTGTGTGTGTGTGTGTGTGTGTGTGTGTGTGTGTGTGTGTGTGCGTGTGTGTGTGTGTGCATGGATGCATGTGTGCGCGTGTGCATGCGTGTGTGGCCGACAGAGCATTTGTTATGGTCTGGGATGCTGGTGCACTCATTGTGACTTCTAGTGGCATAAAGTATAGACCCAATTGAACATGCTCAAAGGGATGGATTGTGTTGTAGCTAGCATTAGCAGGGTCGCTAGCTAGGCGACAACATGAACTATGAACCACTTACATTACCTGGGAGGGTGGATTTGGGGGGAGGTGGCGGGTGAATCTGCTTCAATTCCGACGCAATGTATGCATGCAGTGCAGTTTGTGTGTGAAATGTATAAATATTCATATACCAATTTAGAAATTAACACTCAACCAAATACACTTTCAGCTAAAGCAGTGCGAAAACTAAAAAACTAACTAATTGCAAGGGGGTTATAGTGAAAACTACAGAGAATACCTACTTAAGAAGACAGGAACCAGTTTGGTTTGCACCATGCACTGATCTTAGGTCCAAAGATTATATGAACACAAATGAAAGTTAATGGATCAATCAGGCAAGCACTCACTACATCTTATTGTGCATCTAACTTGCTCTGGGAATCCAAATACTGCCTGCTAGTTTCCAGTAACAATCATGCCGAATGTAATGATGTAACAGCTGTATGTGTCATGATGACACTGTCAGAACGAGTCGGCAAATCAAACTAGATTAGCTACAATTTTGAATAGGTGTCAAGATGAGGGATTATGAAGGGAAAGTTATTTATTTTGAGTAAGTCACTTGACTTTCACCTGTAAACAAGCCATTTTTCTTTTCCAGTTAGGTCTTATCTTCTTGCTTCCAATGACACTATGAACCAGCTTGACCCGCGTTCATAAAGTCATTCTGAGAGTCAACACTGGGTTTTACTGTGTACTTATATTATATAGGGGGCAAGACAGTGACAGCAGCACAATGGTGTGACCGCTGACCGAGACCAATGCTGTATATTTTTTAAATTACCAAATTCAGGATCCTCGTTCTTACATGCACGACTAATGTTATCAAAAGTATTTTGTTTGCACAATCAAATATCTACCGGTATGTCAGTGAATAGCCACCAGATGGCAGCATCCAACAGCGTTTACGTGAACGTGAACGTTTTGGCTATAGCTTCACAAAGCTTGCATTCAAATTGGTTTAGCTTGATGTCATCAAATCTATTACAAATATGCAGATGTATTTTCATCATTGAATTAACCTATATACTACAAACCAAATATAAATGAAAGTAGAGTTGTTTAGCTAGTATTTAGGTTGATTAACGCGTGTAAAGAGAAGCAAAGAAACAGGAAGGTGGAAATATACAATATATTGTACAATATAGTGTAGTATAGGCCTAATTCTAGAAAGAGGATCACTTTGAATAAAGACGTATCTGTCTCTGCACACAAGTCTCCATTGTTGGTTAGAGACCAAGGGGCATTCCAGGTGTCTGGGCCTTGAGCAGTGGGGGTGGAAAAACCGGGCAACCAGAGTCCAAGGCTAAAGTCAGCCTCGGCTACACTTTTACTAGCAAATGAAGAGATGAGGCTCCGCTGGCGCAAAACCAATGTGCCGTGGAATTGTTAGGCATTGTTGTCCAGAGTATTTATGATCTGTCATACAAGTCTGATAGTTCCACGAGACCTCTATCCTTTGTTGAACATCAACAAGTGCTGTTTAGCAATGTCAGCAACACTGCTGTGAAGATTTTGAGGCTAACGAACTTTGCTGTGACTACAGACACCATCATTGAAATACACAGCATGGTTCACATTAATCAAATACTTAAGTAGACACACGTATCTACCAACCAGATACTGCCAACCTTATCTCACCAAGGCTAGTTTGTCGTCCTTGAATGTAGGCTGTGTGTATGTGTGTGTGTGTCTGTCTGTCTGTCTGTCTGAGCGCACGCCGGGTTCCCTATTTGGCCGATCAACAGATGTGCTTTTAGTTTCCTCCTCCCGGCATCTCCCAACCATGCATACAATCACAGACCTAATCCCACAGTGGGCTGACGTATCACAAGACCGCTGAAGTCTCTGCCTTTGCTTTTGTTCTGATGTAAGGAGGCTACGTTCGATGAGAACATCTGCAAACCTCTCTTGCCTTGTTGTGTAAACTATATTACGTTTTGACAACTTAAAAATCAACAATCTGCTCTGATATAAATCTATTGTTTCAAATTGAGTGGGTTGAGACAGCAAGCTTCTATAAAATGTTTGCCATTTAAATGTAATGATAGAAAGTTGAAAGTAGTTACTGGTTACTTAAGTCACGGACAGTTTGTTACCTGTATCTATTATGTGTAAGTACTGTAGATACTGCCTTCAGTAGTGGGTCTAGTAGGGAAACGCTAGGTAAACGTCAGCAGTCATTTGCATTTCTGAGTTCCCCATTCACCCTAAAAGCAGCAGTATCTGAACGAAAGGTTTCTCACTCTGTTCTGCTTTACATGAATCCTACTACTACTATATTACATTATACAGTATACTTATACAAACATTTATTTTGAGAAGTGTGCTGACCATTGACGGAGAAGACATTCACTGACACAACTGTACTAATTAAAAACTAAAACTTTAAAACTAAAAATAGATTTGGATTTGTTTTGAAAAATGTATATATTCCACTGAATATACAGTAAATGGGCATTGCTACAGTACATGGCTAAATGACATTCTACAGTCATTACGTGATATGTCAGCTCAGGAAGCTACTGATTGACTGAAAAACAATATAACAAAGGTAATCATTACAGCAAAGTAAGCTACATTCTCAACTTACAGTTGCAACTGCTTAGCTATAGCCAAGATGAAGCTTCACATTCACAACACCCAAAAATGGTCAGTATACCAGAGTTAGGGGTAGTTTAGCAATATGTCAGCCCCAAGCTATTTTGTGGGCAGTTCCAGAATCTAAATAGGAGCACAATACTTGCAGAACAACCTGAGTGGGTGGAACAAACGTGTTGTGATGGAACAATGTGAAAAAGGTTGGTAACTGGTCTGTCAGGTTAGGCCTGAACCAGTGCTATTCAGGGATCCAGTGACAACAAGCCACATAGATGTGCAAACGCAGAAACATACACACACACAGACATGCGCGCACGCACACACACACACACACACACACAGCGACGCATAATCAGACATGACAATCAAGCCTGCTCCACAGGATTCATACAAGGATGTAGAGGGTGAGATAAACCTGCACCTGGCCAGCAGTCACACACACACACACACACAGGTCTCAGTTTCACGCTCACAGTCAGTTACCTTTGTGTCATAAACATGACCGAGACACACCCTCCCTGCCCACACACACACACACACAGCACAAACTCCAGTGGTTCCTTTGCCTGCTCGCTGTAGCCAACCTGCGCTCCCCTGTCCAGTTTCATCAGGGTTTCATCACTTGCTCTCCTGTACGATTTCCTCAGAACTAAAGAAAGACCGAGCTACCGCTAATGCTAATCCTGCCCCGGCCATCTGCGTTGTTTACACAAGCTTGTTTGTATACGTCTGTGGAGAGCAAGTGTAATTAATCAAGATCCCCCACAGACCCCCACAGAGATACGTCTGCACTATAAAGATGGATAGTTCAAAACTAATCCAAAGGTCACTTGATCACATGACCGGCCCCTTTATAGAGCACTCGCAGCGTAGAAGAATCATGTATAAATATGACCACAACATATGACTAAAAAAGGAAAGTTTCAACAGTACCTTCAGTGTTCCTTTACCGCAGCCGTTACCATGCAGCTGGTGGCCTATGAGGATAAGCTCTTATAGGCCACTATATGAGATATCTGTTTCAATGCACATGTGACCAACGTATGCTTAAGAGTGTAATAAAGTCCTCCACAAGCCTCTCAGCCTTCGCCAGCCAGCCACACACACACAAACACACACATGCAAACTGCTGATGTACAAGGTACCTGGTTGATTTCGTCCATGCCATTGCTGGCAAACTCAAAGACCAGCTCGTTGGGTTGCACCGCCGTCGTCATGGCAACGGAGCGGTTAACGGGAGCGTGAGGGGACCTTGAAACACAAAACACCCCCGGGAGGGAGGGGGGGTGGGGGTGTTCCTCTTCTTCCCTTGCCTTCCTCTTTCCTGGGCTTCCTTCTCGGTGCCTGCTGTGGACTGGACGGTGTGGGGTGGGGGAGGGGGGGTGGGGGGAAGTGGGCTTATGGGGTGTGTCCAGAGAGAGAGAGAGAGAGAGAGAGACCAGAGGGCTGCCTGCTGCCTCACAGAGGAGCTCTGCGGCCCAGGTGGATGCCGCCCTGTCCCTGTATGGTGCCCAGAGCACGCACACCTGGAGAGGAGAGAGGACACAGAGCACATGGGGGTCAGCATACCAGACATACTGGATACCATTCACCTAGGGCGGGAAGGGGGGGGGGGGGAGGGTAACCGGAATGAACTGCTGCGTGGGGGTAGGGGGAGAGACAGCATGCATGGGTGAGAGAGGGAGATGTTCTAATCTGTAACCAATACACTAGCAGGTAATAAATACATCAAATTCCACATTAAACCAAGAACACACACTGAAATGGAACTCATCCTTCATACACAGTAGCCCGCATTACTGCAGAAATATTGATGTATAAGAACCCGTGCAGCGTAAATACCCAAGAAAGTAGCTAGATGTCACCTGGCTCTGCTTCTGAGAAGCAAAGCACTGCTCCAGCCTACTGATTGCCCACCCGCCCGAAAACATCAACACGTCTCTCTTGCCCGGACAAATTAGTCCCGTGAGACCATCCTGACCTTGCAAGCTCCAAATGCATTTAGCCACTAGTAACAGTCTGGAAGCCCTCAATGTAAAAGTGTTTGTCAGCCGTGTGGAGAACAATCAGGCCAATCAATGGCCTTATTTAAAAAAATGTCTGATTGGATGCAATAATAATATAATAGTCCAACTGTATAGGACGTTTGATTGAACTGTATTATCATTGTCTTTATGACAGATGCTTTTGAATTTAGGGGTTCCAGACTGATATTTGCAGAGAAGATCAGGAGGGTCTCACCAAGCTATGAACAAGCCCCCACACAAAAGCTCACAAAGCAAAGAGACGGAACTCTGGCGTCATTGTCATCATAACCGCTTGCGCTAGGCTAACCTGTGACTATAGCAGATTGGCATCACACAGACATTCGAAGTAGATCGATTAGGGACTTATGGACAGAATGAGCATGACAAGGTTAGACCGCTATTAAAACGAGTGATTCTGTACACACATGACATGACACATGATATGTTAGTGTCTGGTGAGGAGGTGTGGTTTATTCATGTACTGTAGCTTCAGGCTAACTCTCTCATATCATAAATGTTGATTTATGGCCTACAACGCACACACATAACAATGCCCTCCTCCATCGGATATGAGCCCACCTCAGCCCCCTGACCACAAGGCTCGAGCACAGCTAGTTTCACTGCATCACACAACTCTGAAAGACACGCCTGTGCACCAGTTAATGAGCTCAGGCCAGAAGGTACGTGGTTTATGGGTACACACGCTGTTTCTGGCACCAAAATGTATCAAATGCCGAGAAGGACGCTCATTCAGTGCTTGTGAGCACAAACCACCATCACACACACACGCACACACACACACACCCCGTGCTATCCCTCAGGGAGCTGCTTTGATGACACTGGGGGAGGGAAAGTGTCTGTTTGTGTGTGTGTGTGCTAAAGGCGTCAAAACAAGAAGGGTTTTCGGGGCTCCGAGGGAAGGCTGGGGTCGGGTGTGTGTGTGTGTCAGGCCTGGAGAAGGGAGGGAGATGGCAGCGTTTAGGGACCCCCACCCCTTGTCTCCAGTGCTGCAGGGTGGGGCCTATTTACTTGGAAACGCCTGCGTGACCAAGACGCATTCCAGTCCCAATTGTGTTTAGGAGGAGGTGTGGTGGGAATGAAGGTGGGAGAGGAGCAGTGTGTGCCCTGCCTGCCTGCCTGTCTGTCTGTGTGTGTGTGTGTGTGTGTGTGCATGTCTGTGTGCTGTCAGTGTGTGATCCACCAGGGTATGCCTATAGTGCATATTGTTTGTGGTGGGGATGGGGTTGGGGAAGGGGTCACTTGGGACCAGTGGAACTGTGTGATTGCGTCCCAGTTTCTGCTGCTTGTTGGCCACTAGGAGACCCAGGGGAGCAGCTGGCCTTCTCCCTAATAAAGCCTTCTGCGGTGGTTCTCTTCCGGTGCTACTTTCTCTGCTACAACTGGACACTGCCCCCCCCCCCGCTGGCAGATCCTGGCTCTCTTACTTATTATTCGTAGTATTCATATTCCATATTCAGAGTGTGAAGGGGTGTGTGACTGTGAGGCAGTGTTGAACAGCTGCTGTATAAATGCAGTCCATAGGCCGCCATTTGCCATTCAGTATGGTTGTGAAGCAGAGAACACTCATGGTTGTCTGTGGCCTCGCCAGTCAAATGCATTCTGGGAGTGCATACTCACAGCATGCAGTGTCTGCATAGCACACCTGAGCAGATCTAATGTGCCTCCAGTCAACATAAATGCTCTGCTTTTAGCTTTTAGCTTCACAGCCACGCTGTTTGGACAATTGGGTGGAGCACATGTGCATACACACACACGCCTGTTGCATGTTTCTTTAGGCTGACGATGACCAGCTCTGCCACCGGGGGCCAACAAATACTATAAATACCATCTGCAGAAAACAACATCTGCTTCGTGACACACACACACACACACATATGCAGAATATCCCCTCTCCATATGTCCCCCCTGGGACCCAACATGGGATTAAATAGACCTCAAGAGGGTCTCTTGCCTTGGTGCCACAGCCAGAGCCATAGCCTCTTGCCTGGCTGGGAGTAAACACAACAAGCCCCAATGTCAGTGCAGCGAGTGTCTCACTTCCCCATTGCATATTTTAGCTGCTAACAACAGCTCTCTGCTGCGACTCATGACACCAAGCTGGTTAGAAGCAAGAGGCCGAGTGATAAGCGGATCGCAGCGTCCCAGTCATTACTGGCTTATCAGATGACAGGAAACATGCTGCTGGCAAATCAGTCTGAATGAGGGCAGCAGGACACGGCTTTGCTCCCATGCTTTTCTCTCTCCGTCGCTCTATCGCGCCATCTCTCTGTGACTGTGTGTGCGTGGATGTGGAGAGAGAGAGAGAGCGAGAGAGAGAGAGAGAGAGGTCTAGTCTTTATGTTGTTGTAACCAACTAAGACACTAACGGGTAACAAATACACAATGCATCACATTCCACATAAACCCAAGATCATAGACACACCAAATGTAACTCATCATTCAAGCACAGCAGCCCGTGTTACTGCAGAAATACATGGTAGGGATATATTGATGTGTGTGTGCGCATGTATACATTCTCTCTCTCCATCCCGTCAGTGCTTCATTGATCTTGGCGTCCCAGTTGGCACAGTGCTAACAGTAGACCTGATTGGACGACAGCGTGCGGAGGGTTTTCGGTCGTGTTCTGGCAGAATGCGGGCCTGCGCAGCCCTTTAACAGCGTCATGTGATTAAGGGCTGTAGAAATAAACCTGACGTGACTCGACAGGAACACAACAGACCCGTGCTGCTCAGCCATTAGCCAGGCACAGCCTGCCCATTATCCCAGACCACATGACAACAGCTCACCACAAGACGCAGGGTTTGGCCTGCCTATACGTCAGTTGGAGGGGGAGGGGCATGGGGGAGGGAGAGAGAGTGTGAGACAGAAGGGCGGGAGGTTGCTTAGAGAGTCGTGTATGATACTCTACAGAGCCAACAGGCAGCGTGGGTTGGGCTATGTTGGAGTTTCACTATACGCTTACCATCTCACGCCCTGTCCCTCACAGAGCCAATGTGATTTCTCCCAGGCAGCCACATCTGCCTGTTTAGGCCGCACGCTGGTCTCCTGTACGTGCCAGCGAGAATGTAACATACGTCTACGTACACTGCCGCCGGTTGCAACGGCAGCCAATTAGCGCCCGGTCTCATGAACAAACGCAGAAGTCCCACAAGGGTCTGCTTCCCAGCCGACATCTCTCGTTTCAGCTGAGCTCAGTGTTAACCATGAAAGGAGGTGGTTTGAGAGAACTGAACGACTATGCAATGAGTCACACATGAAGGGAAGGCAGACACTGTGGACCAGTGCTAAACTCTTTCTTATCAGATGTGTTGAGATCGGGTTGCAAACAAATGCAGATCTGTAGGTAGCCCGATGGTTCCAGCGCGCAGGATCAAATTACGTTTGTCTATCATAGCTACTCCCCTCATCAGGAGAGATCATAACCACAGTGATGTCAGCGCTTCAGAGAAGCTGTGGAAACATGCCCCTCAGAATAGCTCTGGCCAGATGAGCACTTTGGACCCACTGAAGGGGAAACGAGATCGACAAGCGGCGAGGGAGGAGTGAGATCCTCGCTGCTAGCCAACACATTCCTGGCATTTCAGAACATGCGTGGCTTGGTTATTCCCGACAGGGTTAGACAGAACAAACAGGACTTGGGATGAAGCACCCGGCATAAGCAAGAGCACCCCTCACACAATCCAAACTCCGGTTTACAGTAGACAAGCTGTAGACAAGCAGCGAGATTTCTGCTATCAAACGCAGACAAAAACATGACATGGAATTATTCTAGCCAACAGATTTGCTCAGGGTCGCAAAAGAAAGGTCCTCAGTCAACATGTCTTTAACGGGGTCACTTTATTGTGTCAGCAAAGTATAGCAACACTGTATAGGCAGGATTCTCCTGGTTCCTGTAAAGGAAATGACTCTGTGATAAGTGCTCTAGTCCGCTGATATCCCATGCAGCACCAGAGGAAACCAAAAGTCATTTTTGTTTGGAACAACACTACCCGTTTGAGTATTTTGCCACGTGGGGTGTTGAAACAAGACAATGACATGTGAGAGAAGCGATTCCACTGCTCTTGAGTTCACCTGTGGACAACAGTCAAGTCTTCCTGACGCAGTGACTAGTGGACTCTATTAGCAGCACAATGTCTGCCACCAACCTGGCGATTGTGAATTATAAAAAGGCAGAAAAAAGTCATAGTCCTGAAATGTGTTTGCTAATTCAACAGAGTAAGAGGGCAGTAATTAAACAGTTGCCTAGACACCAGACCAGACAAATAGCACGCCAGAGGAAGGCTACATGAGTGTTGTGTCCGTGTAAAACACAATGGCAGCCTATATTTTCTGTAGTCTGAATTGTGCTCACCACCAGCCAGTGTTGCACAACAAGGCATGCCTCACCATGTTTCAATTGCAGTGCATAAGGGCCACCACCATCATTATCATCATCCATACCTGGTGTATGGAGCAATGTGGGCACACACAGATACATAGCAAGCTGCTTCTAAGTCAGCCTGTACATCTGTCTGTTGCCCGTAAAGGTGCAGTCAGGGGTTCTGCAGAGAGAATGTTGATATTTAAACTCAAATCAAAACAAAAACACGTCCCCCTTCAATTCCATAAAGTGCTCTCTCAGAATCCCCGCCCCACATATTTGCCATGGTTTGTTTGTTTGTTTATATTGTCATTCACAAACCCCAGATACTTTTTTTCTGAACGCACACAGAATGAGCAGCTAGTGGATTTGAGATAGTTGCTGAATTTGACAAATAAAGTTAGCCTACAATAGCT
>JAODVN010160689.1:0-14436 GCA_025434125.1 Chologaster cornuta
CTCTCTCTCTCTCTCTCTCTCACACACACACACACACACACACACACACGCACACACGAGGTGTCACCTTTGAACGTGGAGGAAAACTAAAAGGTGTTAAGTGCAGGGAGAAGATTTTGTACTAACAACATTCTTTTTGGAGCCATCATTTTGTGAAATAGGATAGGCTCTCTCAATTGACTAGCAAAACTGAAGCTCTTAAAGCACATTATCTCAGTTACAGCATACAGCACAGACAGTATGATTAAAGCAGCGGGAACAATTTGCCAACAAAATCCAATCAGTCTATAACATAATTATTAAGACTTTCATGAAGTATACATAACAAGTGTAAACTCTGGCATAATCTGGCCCATTATGAATGCATGAACCTGCTATATAAATGTTGTGAACAAACAATTTTTAAATAAACGTTACCAGATATGATGACATAGCCAGTTTGTAGAGGCTGATTTCAGTGGCAGTTACGTAATTAACATGAGAGTGGTATGGTCTGGTGTTTGGTGAATGGGGTTGCTCTAAAGTGTCCACCATCTCCTCTGAGTCATAGGCAAATGGAAAACTAAGAAACCTCAGGTTTTGCGTGAAAACCTTTTAGGATTTCAAGCAATTCAGATTGTGCAACTGTAGAGATTGGATCAAACCCATCTCTGCTGCTGTGATAGGCAGGCAAATGTAAAACTAGTCTACAAATAACAGGAAACCTAAGATAAATGATGGCACAACCAGTAATCCACGTTGATAACCTGCGTTTCTTTTACAGTCCAGTCATGCCTCGGTAAATCATCCTGTGGTTACCAATTTTGGGAATTATAGGCTAAATGCTCTTATTGGGTGCTTTGATGCATCAAGCATTGTCCAACCACAACATTTGACATGAGCTTCTTACGGAACCTGTGTTCCCTGTCTTGTCATGTTCTGGGTTGACCTTGTTTGCACCCCCGTCACGCCTTGCCCTTATGTTTCCGTCTCGTTAGTTCCACCTGTATTTGTGTAATCGTGTCTAATGTGTATCACCTGACCATAATTGTTGTGAGCCAATGGTCAATCTGGTCTACCTGTGTATATTAAGCTCTAGTGTATTACCAGTCCTTGCTTGATGATTGTCAATGTATTTTCTGATTCCCCTTGTTACTGAGTTTGGTTTTAAAACCTTCCTGCCAATGTGTCTTGTATTTTTGTTGTCACCTCCTTCAGTATTAAAGTTTGGTTTCCATACACTAGTATCCTTGGTGGAAAAGAAACAAAAACATTATATATTCAAGAAGCATTTGTGTTATTTATGAGAAATGTCTTGCCTTTCAATCATAGCTATCAACATGTTTTGTGATGTCATAGACTGCTTTATTCAACCCACAAAACATCTAATATTATATTGTAAATAAAAAATTACAATGGTTTTCAAAAGTCAGGCCACTACCAAGTTAGTTTAAAAATGAACAGATGTTCATTTTCAAACTAATGGAATATCTAAATATTATTTTCACATTTAAAATGTCTCCAAATTATGTGTGTCTGTATAATTTGTCTGTAAAGTTTCCTGAGGTTAACAGAAAGGAACAAAGCCTCTAATGTATTATGCACATCCAATAATTAAATTAAAATGTAACTTCCCCTTGATAAATTAGAAATATATGCAGTCTTCAACACCATGAATACATGGTCACTGAAATGCCAAGAAATAGACCACATACAAGAGAAGACCTTAGTTTTGTCAGTGGATCTGCATATAAAATATACTTGCGACTACAGTTGAAAGCGCTTTGAGAGCTGTGCCACAAGAGTGTTGACCATGCCAGGTCATTATGGTCCGATCAAAGCAAGCAGACACCCAAGAGCATGATATGCTTCACTCTAGATGTTACACAAAAGACACATTCAGCTTTCATGTATACACTTGTGCCATAATTAGCATTTTCAAGGGATCCCAGTTTACATTCATAACTGTGTGTGCAGAATATGTTGGTGACATGCATAATAAACTCAGGGCAATTATAACAGCAGCAGTGGGCAAATAATTAGACATGCATACTGAGGCAAAATTCCAGAGTGAAGCAGCCCTGAGGGCTGCTGCTGTAATTGCAAAATACAGGGACAAGTTGATATACGTAAATTGTTAAATAATGGGCAGTCAAAGGAGGACAGAACGTCAAAATTACATAAACACAAAAAGCAAAAACAATCATACTACCACCCTCAGCAAGGATTTATACCAACCATAACGAAATTATGCAAGTACAGATCAGTCTAAAAATTATGTTTTAGTCTCATTAAATATTCAAATTATTTAGTTTGCATAAGACAAGGTGACTATAAAATGAACAAACTCAAGACAACCTCGCAAATATAGTTATTTGATTGTTAGTGATGAGTAGGAAACCTTTTTAAAAAGATAAATACAGGCTTCCCACTCGAAGTCAAATGTCAAATTCCTTGATCTTCACTTTCACTTACTAAAAATCTGAATTTCCATTACCTATATTGAATGGAGAAACAGGCCACAAGAATATCTGTAAAAGGGAGCACGGCAATGATAAACTGAAAATGCATGTGATTATATTTTGTGTACGCTACACACATAAACATTAGACGTGGTTAAAATATGTTTAGGAAGGGGTGTCCTTATGTGCCCCCCCACCCCACTTATATACATGGTCATTCTTATACTGGTCCATTCTAAAGCACACATTTGTGCCTCTTCTCCATCAGTTAATGGTGGAAATGTATTTTGAAGGTGACAAAATGTAATGCAGTAGAACAATCGGGCACAGAAGAGAACAAAAGGTAAGATGCTAACCTAACTCAATCATAGGCATCCTTTACACTGGTCCTTTAGGGTAACCGTTTCTAGATATGCATGTGGCACTCATATCAATGTGGCACTTACTCACATGAATGTGCACATTAGCGCTTCATTTGTTAATATAACTTTGATGAATGGTAACTAAAATGTAATCATGCCACAATACAAATTCCAGTGTTTCATGAATTAATTCCCTAACTTTCCATGTTAGGAACAGACATTCAATTGCATTATATTCCAGAACGACTAGTAGGAACCCTGTAAATAAAAATAGGCTATATGTTTAAATTTACTGTATTTCTTACTTTCTTAACAAACCTCAAAACTTACTTATCATCTACCTTGGGTGGATATGACCAAAACAAACAATACACTAATAACACACTTGGATTATTAAAAAGGTAAGTTTTATTTTCTAGACAGGATAAGCATGCAACATTAGGGTACAGAATTGTTCAACAATAGCATCACAATGTTGTGCTACAAAGTGTACAACCCCCAGTATACACTGAAAAGATTTCCCATGTATGAACCAATGCCTATTGCATCAAAATAAAATAATCCTTTGTTTGTTCTTGGGATTCAATTAAAAAGGCATCATACTGATATGCATACAAATACAGTCATTTATTTATAAACACATCTGACAGTCACACTGAAGATCCTTCCTTAAACGAACCAAACAAAAATCAAAAACTAGATTTAAAAAAATAGCCTCTTGTTGCAGTGATTTACAAAAAACATCCAAGGACATTACTTTCATACAGTGTGAAGAGAGCTATGGGGCCTAATTGCACCTCAATCTATGCATTAAGAGCCTGCATGGCTCAGCACACATGGCTCAGCACAGGAAGTCACATTTGGCTCACCCCCTCCAGACATAATAGTCATCATAACAGGGCCACATCATCAAAAGACCTCCACCTCCAACTGGTGGACATCATCAACTTTCCTGCTTGTCTTTGACCAAAAGGGCGGTGTGCTGCCCTCCACTGGACACCATTATTACTGCACGGTTCTCCAGCTGCATGCCCGACATCTTCACAGGGCTGCACTCGTCATCCTCCTTACCTGTGCCAAGCTGGAGGTTGGTGCCCATGCCCCAGGCATAAACATGGCCTACAGAAGAATCAGTCAGGGATTAGTGGAGTGCTTCCTTTGGCTACCTCACAAAGCCTTACATATACACGGTATTATATATATATATAATGTATAAAGCTACCAGTCATAAAATGGAGACATCTTAAATGACATAAGGCTACGTTAAGTCCTCTCTCACCATCTTTAGTGACAGCGTAGCTGACAGATGCGCCACATGTCACTTCAACAACTGGCTCAATTCCTGCCACAGGCGTAGGTTCACTCTTCTCAACAGTGTCTTTGCCCAGGCCAAGCCGACCATAATCAGCCCTGCCCAAGGAATAAACCTTACCTGGGAAGAAAGGGTCTAATATTTAGGGCTAATACTTTAGAGTCTAATTGTAATACAGAGCAATACCAAGTCCTTTTAATCTGTTCAGGTGCTCTAGTACAAGAGTTTTCAAACCTTTTTGTGCCAAGACCCACCTAGAGGACCAATCAATTTAGAGGCCCACAAAACACCAATTACCGGTAACGTCATTTTTAAGAACCTATCCATATTAGTAAATTAAATAAGTGTGTGCGCGCCAAATATTCTTGAGCCGAGTGCTCCAGAACCTATGGTGTGCAACATGCAGCTAAACAGGATGTCTTCCAATCCGGAAAAAACCTTACTCAGGACACATTATGGAACAACACGATAATAAAGCACAGAGGCCTTTTATTCATTCAATGGCCCACTCAGTGACCCCCCTTCCAAGTCCCACTGTTTGAAAACCGCTGCTCTAGCACATGTGTTACCTAAGATAGGATAATACATCTGAATGAAGCTGCTTCGAGCAGTGCTGTCCATTAACTGCATTTTACCTTCGGCATCAAGGCACAGTGTGTGGTGTTGCCCTCCTGAGAAGCCCACCCAAGATGTAGTTGAATTCTTGAAGCATGTCAGTTTCACAGGGAGAAAGCATGTCTTAATGCTTTTAGTCCCTGTTGATATAAAAAAAAATGACGTTACACCTAGTAGTGGACATGTCAGTTATTTGATGCTAATGGCAGAATGTACTGTGGGGGCAGGTTGGTCTATGTGGTCTGATTGGACTTCCTGCCGGAAGGTCGTGGGTTCAAACCCCGGTGCTGACCTACCGGTAGGGATCCTTGAGCAAGATGCCTAACCCCTTACTGCTCCCAGGGGTTGGTTGCACCTTGCATGGCACCAATCACTATTGGTGTATGAGTGTGTGGGTGAATGTCAGGCAACGTGTGGTAGTGGCAGCTGTTAACAATGCTGCTAACTAAAACTCAACCTACAGTGACAAAGCCAACAACCAGCTCACAAACTGGAAAAGATATGCCTCATACTTACCAAGTTGGTGGTAATTGGAAAGGCCAAATCCATACACATAGCCCTCTTTCGAAATGGAAAAGGTAAAGTAGGCCCCACAAAAGACATCCGTGAATTGAACTTTGCCTTTTACTTTTACAACCTGGGGGATCAGCAACCGTGCTGCAGTCATAAAAGTAGCCATAATCAGTCAGACAATATACGGTTCATGCATTCATCAAACTTCAAATATGTGCTTTTCCCAATAATTCCCTTAAGATGGCAGTACGGTTCAACTAACTTTTCAAAACATGTCAGCAATAGGGATGCAACGGTACAGTGAACTCATGGTTCGGTATCCAGCACGTGACAAAATCCACTAACCACTGTTTTTGTTATAAATGTGATAATTTTGAGTTTTTCGCTAATGAGTGGCATCTCCTTTCTCTAGCCACAAATGATATAGCTGGGTGATAGCAGTGGAAATTAGAAATTGTGTTCCCACTCGAGCAGCCAGGCAATGCTTGCAAAGAACACACTTTTTTCTTTTTTACTTGCCCTCATTATGGATATTAAGTTCACCATTGAAATGTTAGAGATGGATGAAAAGACACTTGGTTTATGTTTACTCTCTTCTGCAGCTCGTATTTAGATATGGTGATCATATAGGCTTCAGGGTAGCCAGGGAATGTTCTGTGGATAGTATTGTATGACAGATGCATGTGATCTGCAGGCAATAGCTTTGACATATATTGAACCATAATAAATGGTTCAAGAACATAAATTGTATCTTTGCATCCCTAGTTTGTAAAATCCAAAGTACCTCTATTCACTTAATTATGGTAACAAAAGTGCCACACAAAGTACAAACACGCCACATTTGATTTTGCTCAGAGAGTGTTCCCACGCAGTTGGAATGCTTGTGTTCTAGTTACTTACAAAGGCCTTTTCTGCCTCCTCTGTTGGAAAACAGTTCAGGTACCCGTCCTAATTGCCCTTGTTCGCCACAGCCTGACGTGTACATGTCTCCACTGAGTGTCAACATCACCAGGTGGTCATTACCTTGGGAAGAATAAACAACAATAAACATTCAGCATACATTGAACATTTCAGATCAACATTTTGGGCACACAAACAACAAAATGATCATTTAGAATACCAGCAGCTTACCTGATGCAATTTTCACAACAGGCTCTGTCATGGGGACTTTGACAGGAAGGGGACATTTTTTCATGGCTTCCAAAAGTCCAATGACACCACTGTTATCCTAATACATGACAGACAGGGACCAACATGTACATTTTCTACAAGCACCAGAGCTAGCAAAGTACTTGTACAGGAAAGACATGTCTTGCAATGCATCCATTCATATTCTGTATTGTTGTAAATAACATTTAAAAGATGTAATGTCTGGGAACCCTAAATAGTCAGTGAAGACATTTATGCAGAAAATTAAGGTTTGTGAATGTGTAGTCTGACCGGTTTGCTCAACACTGTAAACAGGTCACTCACTCTGAAGGAGCCCCAGATAAACACTGTTCCATCTTCAGTGAGTGCGGCCGTGTGGCTGTCCCCGGCAGACACCTGGACCACCATGTGATCCAGTCCCACCTTGCCTGGGAGCATCTCTGAGCCCTCTTCAGATGTCTCACGACCGAGCGCCCCATCATCATTACATCCAAAGGTATAGATCTACACAAGGCGAGCCAAATCATACTTAAGTCTCATAATATTGAGACTTTGAGAGACGTGCTAATGAGTTAACATTTGCTTACATTGCCTTTGTCGCTGAGGCAGACAGTGTGCATTCCTCCCGCTGACACCTGCACTATGCTTTCTGGCAGGGTTAGCAGTGCAGGCCTCTTCCTCTCCATGATGTCTTCTCCAAGACCCAGCTGCCCTACGTCACCCTGGCCCAGTATCAGAACATGCCCAGTCTCCTTCGCATGACTGTGGTGTGACACTGGAACACAATGACCAGACAGTTCTTGGATTGCTCATATGTTTATATAAATAATATGCATTCAATGACAAATAGGTGAGACCTATTATTTACATTACGGCATTTCCAGATGCTTTTATCCAAAACGACTTACATGTATACATAGACAAACATGTATACATAAACAAAAAGTTGGATGGGTCATACACAGTAGAAAAAAACAAAAGTCATGATTCCAAACAATATCAAAATGGGTCATATGGTGTCACCTTTCACTTTCTTTGCATTTGAATCATCTTTCACGATGTTGTCAGATTTCCTCTTGCTTTGATCTTTTTTGGCAGGCATGACAGCAACAAATCTAAACATTTAAATTGAAAAACAACAGCAGCAATGCATTTAAATAAAATGAAGAAAAATAACCGATGCCATGTCCGCAGCTGTCAGGCACGTTTTCCAGCACTGGCACTGTTTCAGACTGTGAATAGAGCATGTCTGTATCCTAGCTCTACTTGAAATATGACCACAACACACTCAGAATTGTTCTACACAAAAAACTATCCAACTGATCTCGCAGAGGACTATTGTACTTTACTGTAGCACTGCACTTGTTAGTTTGCGTTAATAATAACATAATAATAAGTTAACTACGGTAATATATAATATATTCTCAAAGATACCGTACTATTTCCTGACAACTTGCCATAAGTCTAACGTTCCGAGGGACATGTGTGGATACAGTACCGATACCGGTAATGTTAAATTATACCGTAGTTAAAATCTAACCGAGTGGTATAGTTTACCAGTACCGGTACACAAAGTTTGCTCACGAATATGCTAACGTTGTAAATCTATACTACGAGTAAACGGGTATGAACGGTTTAACAATACTCAACATGCAAGAAGATGCTACAAGGTGGCTAGTTAGCTAGCTAGCTAGCTAGCTACTGTGTTATAGTCCCGTGGTTGAAATGCAATACCGTACATTAGCATTTGAGCTAAATAGCTGGCTAACGCCAACTAGCTAACATATTTATCCAGACATATATAAATGAATGAAAGTAAATACAACAATTACATTTAACATAATAAAACCACAACGCACTGTGTGCACCATATGAACAGCCAGGAGAATTGTCAAACTGACCTACCTAAAAAGGTTAAGTTTCTTACTCAGCGTGGACGTGTTTGGCTGAAACACGGCTGCGCACACAAAACGACGCGCGTCTCGCCTCTTCCCGGAATCCTCAAAGGCACAGTACTGTCTCTTTCTCAGCGGCGTGTGTAATAACAATTCTAGCCGCATGGAGGAAGAGTGGTGCCAGCATCGTTCTTTTAAAGGTCTGACCCCAGAGTACCAAAGTCAAGTACGTGCGCCACACGTTATTTATTTAAATGTAGTTCTATGGTACCTCAGTGTACACATAGTTTAGCATTTAAAAGACACATTTGAAACATAGCCCGTGTACAGAGGTATATACCGATATATACTGTTTACAAACAGTGATGATGATGTACATGGCGTTTGCACAGTGTTTCAACAGAAGATTGAGTCCGATGACTGAAGCTATGCAACATGTCACATTTAATTGCTTGCAGACGCATCGACAAAATGCCTGGTTGACAAAAAAAAGACTGGTTGACAGCGTGCTATAATGATTCTCTGTCATGGTGAAATAAATGTACTGTTTGCACTGACTGTTTCTCTCCAGTGGGCCTATTTGCCCTGGAAGGATAGACTGTATAGACGTTGGAAGAAGGCCTATACGGTTCTAGGGTTCTCTCCAATGAAGAATGTTATAACCAGGGATGGGAAAACATACAACAAATTGTATTTTAAAATAAAATACCACAATTCTAAGGTGTATACCAAATAAACTACAAAATACAGCAGCTATGAATTGTATCAATACAAACTAAAAAATAATTTTCCAATGAACCATGCAATCACTTCACAAACTCAGCTCACCTACAAACTGACTCATTCAGGCAATCTGGAGAAAGCTTGTTAATATTATTACTGTTTTGAAAAAATAAATTACAGTAGTTACACATACTGGAAAAAAGTAATATTACAGTAGTTACTGCCCAACACTGCTGATATTACACAGTACAGGCCTACTACCATCTCTGATAATTTCATTATTAAAAACGTAATAAAGCACAATGCTATAGGCTATACTGAAACTGACAGACAATAGTATAGTATAGACTATATAGGCTAGTAGGTTTCTTGAAAGTAAACATAACACAAATAGTAAGGAAATTTGTGTTTGGTAGATTATTTTTGTTGGTATAATACTTCTTGGCAAGCCTGATAATGTCCCTTATGTGCCACATTTGTAAGAGCATGCATTTGTGGGATGAGCAGCACAGCTGAGTGGGTTGCATCCATAAAACACTTGCCAAATCTACTTCAATAATGCCAAACAGCGTTTCTTTGCTATCAACTCATGTTTGGATGATGCAAGTCTGAAGAAGCCAGACAAAATGGAAATGTAATGTATTTATTTATCAAACAGGAGCGTCAGTAGCGTGTGGAAAAACCATACAGTCACAACAGCCTGGCACCTCCTGCTCATGCTGGTTACCAGCCTGGTCACATACTGCTGTGGTATGTCATCCCATTCTTCAACCAGCATTTATTATTGCAAGTCAGCCAATGTGGTTGTGTTTGTCACTGGCACAAACAACACGCCCAAGCTGATCCCACAAGTGTTCACAAATTTGTGTACTTTTTGTGCGTAGTTTTGATTTAAGATTATCAACCTACTGCCTATAGATTTATGGACAAACTCACAAGACATTTTTACATTTTAGATGTTTAATTAGTGTGACTATTTACAACAAAAAATTAAATAACTGCCAGTCCCAAAAATGTGACATTCATTTAAAAAAAAAGAACTTGGCTGTACACGTTATATTTTAAAATGTCCTGTTCTTGTAGCGTTTTAATAATACATTAATATCTTGCTCTTAAAAAAATAGCAACCTATAATACTTTTTATATTTAACATTTCTTTTCAAATAATAGGAAGACAAGATATACACAAGCATCAGTTAAACCTATTAGCCTGTATACAGCATACATAACCCTGTTACTACTGGCCGGAAAATAAATATGAGGAAACATTTGTGAAATTCAAAATGTTCCTGCCCATGTTATTTTTACTTTTTTTATTTGACAAATCCCTGATCTACGCTCACAGCACTTTTAGATATTCTGCAACATATAACTGTTATCAATGCAACTAACAACCTTGTTTAAAAAATTGCTACAGAATACATTGCTTGATCTTTAAAAATTATGTAAAAAAAGCTAAAAAAAAAAAACTAAGAGAGATTATCTTGGTCCAATGGCACTCTATTCTCAGTGGGCTCATGCAGTGGATTGCAGAAATCAGTGATATGAAAACCAGCATTTTACAGTCCTTTAGGCATAGAGGGTATGTTGGCAAACTTTAAAACCAACTATCCCCTGACTTTGAACTTGTCTATGACTAAATTGAAGCTCAAATGGTTACTTCACAGCACAACCATATAGGCAAGCCAAATAAAAGTTTCAAATAAAGCTGCCACTATTTATGTGGTTCAAAATTACAATATAAAATATTTTGTGCATTACAGAATATTTAGTCATTATACTTCTTTCAATACTAAGTTTCATTCTGGTATAACAGTAACCAATGTACAATTACATAAAATACACAAAATGCCAGAGCATGTCCAGTCTGAAAACAGAACATCTGAATATGCATCTGCGCCTCCGCTGCAAAGGTTTATTCCAATTATCTATTATTACTGTGAATAAAAGTCATATCAACATCATTGCTATTACTACTCCTGTACTTGCGTTAACACATGTCAACAACATGAGTTAGCTGTTTCATATGGTCAGAAAAGAAAAGGAAAAGGCAACATAGAGTGAGTCAGCTTTAAAGGTTCATCGTTCGCACCAGATCCCTGAGGGAAACCACATTATAGCAGGGTGAGGGTAAGCCCTCTCTCTACACCCACTAACCAAGTCTGCTACAACCTCTGGAACTTGTTGGCACGTGGCTCCCCTTATTGTCTGGGAGTAATACTGCATCAGGTCCTCGCCTTCCCACAGGCGGTGACAGCGGCGAGGGACGTGTAGCGTGGTGTGGGACGGGAGGGAGCAGTGTTTCCAGGGTTTTCCCTGATGGTCTGAACAGTACATTCAGAGACATTAAAGAGCAGTATGCACAAACTGCTCCAGACGTTAAGTGCTTCGGCCTTCAACCGGGTGGGGCGACGCTACGGCCGATGGAACCTGGAAATAAACGCATTGAAATGCATCAAGACATACGCGTGTATTACCACACACACAATATGCTACCAGATGGTCATAATGTTCACCTAGTGTAGATCCTACTCTCTTCATGAACCTCCATTTCGGTGCTCTTGTAGTCATTGAGCTCTTTCCGTATGGCAGCCTGTAGGAACAAACGAGACGATGATATGCCAATTTACTTCAGATGTGCATTCTGTACACCTTGTTGGACTGCTGTGTACCTTGTCAGCTGGGGTGAGCTTGGTCCACGGCTTTTCTGCTCTGCGGTCATAGTCATGGGCACTCGTGACTTCGACATACTCATGAAATCGTAGGATCTTCCTAGCTTGTAGTTCTGCAACTGTTGGTCTTTGACTCAGCTAAAAAGGCAGTAAAGCAGGAAAGTAGAGACTATCAGTTAAATACATTTTAAAGAGTGTGTATGTGTGTGCGTGTGTGCGTGTGTGTCTTACCTTCCGTGTAAGCCGCCGTTTGATCTCACGGACCTCAGCCTGCCTGTCAGCCTGATTCTTGGCTGAAGACAGAAACAAAAAGAAAAGACCAGCTGAAAATACAGTCATGGCTTGGACTGCACACATTCTCAAATTAGCCACCAAAGCTATAAACATATGAGTTAAACAGCAAAAATGTTAAGCATTACGCTTGACAGCATGTGGCCATATCTAAGCATCTGCAATACAACAATAGGCTCAAATGAGAAGGGATAAGCTAAAGCTCTGGGGATTTATTCATGGGGGCAGTAGGCAGAAAGATACATATGGAAAATGGGGAACACTTTATAAAGAAGTGATAAGAGGTAATACGAACGTTGGAGAATGTTGCGTTGCTCAAGCTCCTCAGCGGTGGGTCTCTGGCTGAGTCGTCTGTAAGCGGTTAAAAAATAAAAACAGAAAAACTATTTTTACGCTCTTTCATCACCTTGTCAGTAAGGCAAAGAAGTAGGAAAACAATCTAAAAACACCTCGCCGGATCTCCACAGGGAAAGAAAACGCACACGGAGCTTTTTTGAGACGAAAGGACGTTGGATCCCGAGCATGAACGCTAGTTGCGTTTGACGCTCACCTTGTGAGTGCGGTGCCGATCTGCGTGCGGATGGCCTCCCACTGCTCCCTGCTCTGCCAGACCAGCCCTGCCTGCCCGGGAGGGTGGTCGTCTCTGGCGTTTCTCTCTGGGGTGAACCGCTCCCTGTCTGGGGCCGAGGGACGGCAGCTCAGCTTCAGCGCCAGGGTGTCCTTCCTCCTGACTTTGTTGGCCAAGGCACCTGGACATGGAGCAGATGGCCGTTGAGTCACATGACGTGTTGATGCTTGCCTTTAAATACGAGTGTGCGTAGCCTCTGGAACGCCAGCCGTCTGGAGCCAGACACGTTGCTGCAGAATCGTGTGCACGTCTCACGCAACCGGTCCGACAGATTCCCATTAACATAGTCTTCCTCGTATGAATGTGGGACACTTACTGGGCGGGGGCTCGTCTTCCTCATCCGAGTCTTCATCCTTGTAATGCACATCTGAGTCACTGTCGTCGTCGTCATCATCCCCACCACGCACGTTGGGCTCTCCCCGAGCCTCCTCCTCCTCGTCATCGTCGTCTTCCTCACTGCTGTTGTCTCCTTCAGGGATGCAGACGCCAGGCTCGCCGACCAGACACCGCCGGCTACGAGGCTCCAGCTCAGGCTGGGGGATCTCGCCGTCATATTCCTCCTCCTCTTCGTCGTCCTCTTCCTCCTCTGAGTAGTCGTCCTCCGCTCTGAGGAAGGGAATATTGGCGTTCAAGTAACGTGTGTGCACTGAAGACACGGACGGTTGAGTAAAGGCATAAGACTTGGCAGCCTCTCACTCCACCCCCACAACATTGAATGGACAAGCTCCTAGCAGACTTCAATGGATAAGATACTCACATGGGCTCAGTGGTAGGCTGTTTACACACTTAACATCAACATAACAGAGGAACACGATGGAGTACCAGTGGTAGTTACAATACAGGCTAGTTAGCCGGCTCAGTGAAAAGCACAGCAGGATAAGTAAGGTGACACATGTCAGACAAGTATTTAATTCATCTCTGTTGTCAGATTATTTTAAGATTTTTACCCAAACCGTATCTTATCGCCAGAATCTTGCCAATACACAGCCCTGTTCCTAGCTAACTAGCTGCCAAGCTGAGAATAAAAAATAAAAAAAGACTGACGTAAAAGAATACGATTGTGTAAACGACACATCCCAAAAGGCAGCTTCTTACAGTTTTAGAGGCTGGATGCTGACAGGCAGGGGGCGCCCACGGTCCCCCTTCAGGTCTGCCGGCATGTCGAAGAGCAGCGTGTGTGCACGCTGCGAGCTGTCCGGATGGGGCAGGGCCGGCCCGGGGCTGGAGAGCGCCCTCTGGATCATGATGTGTAGTGGCACGGGCGCCGGCCGCTGGTGGGGCTCCGTTGTGGGGCTGGGGGGGTCGAACAGCGCGGGGACGGGCTGCGGCAGGGGGTGGGGGTAAGAGTGCTGGTGGTGGAGGTGGTGGGCGTGGCGGGCCGCGTGGGACGCCGTTGGTGGGGACGGAGGCGGCGGTAGCTGGAAGTTGACTGCCAGGCTGCACAGCTCCTCGGGAGATAGCGGAGAGGGGCTTGGGAGGGGCGGCATGGGGCCAGAGCTGTCCTCCGTAGGGGTGCGCTTGGTTACGGGAGTGGTTCTCTTCGGCGGCATCGGTGGGGAGGGCTTGGCTGGCGCAAGGATGGCGCCACCCGTTGCCTGTGTGAAGTCTCCTGGGGATGACAGGAAAAAGAAGAATCTGATTGGCTTAGTTTGAGAAGACTCAAGTGTGTTTTACAGCAACTGTGCCCGCCGCATCCATTTAGCTTTCTATTGGTCTTGTAAAATATGACCTTTGACCTCCACAAGAGTAGTAGCCTGGTAAAGCCATCTTGAATTTACAAGCTCTGCCTGTGCAATTACGGTAGCTTTGCCTACGAGTGTGGGAACGCTCCATTC
>JAODVN010160896.1:0-14419 GCA_025434125.1 Chologaster cornuta
GATCTGTGAAGATGTTTGAATTTAATTGGTATGCTATTTTAAGTTAGCTTTTTTTGTTTAGTTTAACTTAGTTTTTAAGGGCACACCTCCATCAGCACATAATTTATGATGCCCTTAATCATGGATTAAAAGTGTCTATTTTTAATATTTTTGTGGATTATTCCATGTCTAATGTGCATAGAAGGAAAATGCTTTTTTTCCTGATATCTGTCAAAACCAGGGGCACAGTAAAAAGCAACCACTTTGAGGAGTGTAGAAAACTACAAGAGCTGAGGCATGGAAGGGTAATAGATAGGCTGGAAGGTTAACTCATAATACTTTATAGATATAAACATACCAGTGCTCTTTTTTAAGGTGGTTGAAATTAAGCTATTAATCTAGTTTTCATAGTTTTATTTTAGTTATTTTATTTAAATATATTTTATATTGATTATAACACCTCAATGAGTGGCTACTTCTTATGTTGAGGACCTGACACAATACTTGTATGGACAAGATCTTGGACAACTCTGTGGCTCCACAGTTATTAAAAGTTTCTTGATAAATATCAATATATAAATATAAAAATCTTTCTTCATAAAATGTATTTAAAAAACCCTTCCCTGTAGAAAGACTCATCTGATGGAACATGAATAAATACTTAAACACAGTTAAAAATTAACAGTTGATATCGTAGGGCATTAGTGGGATTTCTTGATTCTGTTAGAAATGATTGTGGCAGCGCGACTGGCCCTTGCTTTGAGGGTGTGCTGTGACCCTAAACAGACTCGCAGGCTGCCTGCATACAGTCCAGTTGCCACACGTGTGTGAAGACATACTTTAGGGGGTGAAGCGCGTGCCAAGGATGTTTGTCAGGATGCCAGACATAGGTGACGCATTTGTACCGAGGTGGGCCCTAACTCAGTTCCTACAGAGGGTGGGATGCCTCTCTCTTTTCTGTGGAGCGAAGGAAAGCGAGAACAACGCCATTAGGCCTGAGGAACACCCCTCAGATATTCAGTTGATGCTGCAGTTTTAGCTTGAGCTAAAGTTTCACTCAGTGATGTCAACAGGATTATCCAGAAGAAGAAGAAGAACAGAGCTCGGAGCATTTCTATAAATACTTTGATTAGATAGCCAGCCAGCCAGCCAAATGTTCCACGTCCACAAGTGAACTAAAGGGATTTCCTGACTCTAGTAAACATTAACATCAACATTAACCTCACATCCTGCTATGTTAAGAGGTCCAGAGACATCCTAAAAATGATCACCTTATCTCCTTTTCCCATTTCCGTTGTGCTTAACATCTTTATACTGTGACCATTACTAGCGCTTTAGTTTAGAGATTTAGAGGAAACCCTCCTCAAACAGATATAATTGTCGTGAGTACCGTTGGGAAGGGAAGTTTCAGCTAGGCCCATTTAAAAGTAGCTTGGAAAGAAAAACAAGCCATTAAGACATTTTAACTACAGTATATAGTTTAAAATATGTTTTATATTTAAGATTTCACTTCCATTGAATATTAATTATAAAGTAGTTGTAACATTAATTCAATATTCCTGAATATACTAGGATACTAATGTCCACCTACAGTATATGTTGGAATCAATGTCCTTATAGGCAAGTCTCTCCACTCGGAGCCATCTTTGAACACCCTAGGCAGTTATTTAGGAAGACTGTATAGGCAGGTAACTTATGTCAACCCACATGATTGGTTAAGTATGATAATGCTTGGCAGTTAAAAGCAGACAATTTGGCTCTTTTGGGTTCTGTTATGTGTTATTATTTGGTTTATATTCGTATTATAACTACCATATTTAACGTTTCAGATATTTCCCCTAGAGGTCAATTCAAAATTATACGTGGCAAGTCTCCTTACCCGTAACTTCCCCTGGGCGTGTCGCTGTCATTTTTCAGCTCCGTCACGGAGCCCTTATCAATACAAGTTAACCACCAAAGTGTCGCAGGAGCGTTCCTCTTGGAGGAGTTTCTGCAAAAAATAGGGGAAAGTGATCAACTGCCAATCAGACAGAACTCATAATTAACTCATACTTTTGGTTTGGTTTGTTGCTATGGAGACTCAGTGAAAACACAACAACACGCTCTGCTCCTGACACGCTGCCGGTGGGGCAGGATGCAGTGCAGATTAGATGACGGAGCAAAAAGACCGATCGCTGACCTGACGGAACAGATACGCGCCATCGATGGATCAGGTGTTACTGTATATACTGTCTCTGGTGGAATTCAGACATGACCCCATTGCCATAGACCACTTTTACACTTAGAAAGTATAGAGCCCTGGCTATTATGGTCCACTGTATAGATCATATCTTAAACTTATATCTGCATCTCGTCGTTATCCTCCAGAACTGAAGCATGCAGAGCACACACACATTTATGTGTGTCTTCTAAAATATTAAACGCATACAAAAACAAAGAGCCAACAAATAATTGATTGCGAAAAAAAGGGAGACCAGCAGAAAACAGAATAACAAAAGCCATTTAGTGGGCAGGGGTAAAGTTTACGACACAGTGTTATCTTTGTAGGTGGGGCGGGGAAGCACGCAGAACCCCAGCGCCTCTTCTCCCCAGCTCCACCCTAAAGCTGAACCCAGAGCTCCGCGTAAGTCGCCCATTCTGGATTGATCTGGTTTGAGCTAACACAACACAATGGGTTAGAGCACTATTTGCTTCACTTTAAAAATGTACCCTGGGCCTCTGGGCAGAGTCTCAGAAGAACGACCCCAGTTCAGCCGAGGCAATAAATCCGCCTCCATCCCCTCAACGTTCAATAATGCCAAACCATATGATTGTTTTTTCTTTCTGGAATTGTCAACACGGGATCAATCCACTCACGTCCACGGCTTTGGGAACAAGTGGGAGTAAACACACTCAGAAGAACCATATGAAAAATACACACCGGTATTCAACACTAAAGAACAGAACCATGTGGTAAATGGACCGCATTTATATTAAAGTGCTTTACATGGTTTGCCTCAAATTCAAATCCAGCCTCATTATTCTGTGTTTCCATCCTAATGGAGTTGCCACCAGAAGAGATCAAGCTGTTAGCATGTTGTTAGCCTGTCAGTGGTAGTAATCACTTCCCAGGGGCGGGTGCTTCAAATCAGTAGACATATCAGTCTGGCAGCTATTTGCTGTAGTTGATGTTGTATGTTATTTTACGCCATTACGCTGAATAACAGTGGAATGACATTCATTCACATTTATATCCCACTATGAACTGGATTATTTTCATTACGCCAGTCATATTTCCATTCAGACAATGTGTTTAGACTCCTGAATAGAAATAATTCTGTTATATTGGTTACAAAGTATGAATATAACTCGATCTTGATAACGTGAGAAGTCGATATAAGCACTTATCTGGCCTCCAATGATGGGGTTAAAAGGCGTTAATGGTTTAATTCCCCTGTTGGCCTGTGGTCCAGATGTGGCCATGTTGCAGTGGTACTGTATATGCTTAATACTGAAACATTATTTCTTAGCTTAGAGAAAGACATAAAATGTAGAGGGGGTCCTTGGCAATTTACATCTACACAGAATGTGTATTTTTTATATTTTCTTTACTTTCATTTTATTTTTCACAACAAGGCGAAAGTATAGAATAAATGTGTTGCGTTAAAGGGGTTGACCTTGCCCAGCAGTAGCAGACAGAACCCTCACACAGTGAAACATTAGAACATCACCGGCTTTCATCTATAATCTAACCACAAAAGCTCTGCGGGACCCGCTGCATGTCAGACCAGTACATTCCCATGTCACTGCATACTGTACACCTACAGCCTTGTGGACGGCGAGGAGGAGCTCTCTGCGATCGGCTCATCTGATCCATTGGTCTGGCATCGCCCATGGAGCGCTGCAAAGGCAGGGTGGTGAAGGGGCAGGGCGGGTGGGGTCTGTGCTCAGATGGTTGCCCACCTGTTGCTTAAGCAGCATTCCCTGCCATATGACTCAGGCGGTCTATGCAAACTATTTGAGTCTCGGATATGCCTTTGTCCGCATATGTCGTCTGAAGGGGCTGGCCACCCGATGACTCGTCCAAAAATTGTCCCCCACTTCTCCTCTGCCTGTTTTTGTCTCTCGACACAGCCAGGAATGTTGTGTTGATTATAAGTCATTCCTGGAAACGATTAACAAAGTTGTGATACTTACAGTTACTGTATGGATCTGAAATGGAATTTGCAACTTTTGCAAGATTGGGTTGTAAACAGGAGCAGATTCGCCCTTCAGGCAGTTTTCTGTGACTGAATTAATCACCTTCACTATTAAACACACAGCTCTTTTTCATAACAAGAAAAGTCAAGCAAATTGTGGTGCAATGCAATTTAAAAGTTTAAAAACGGTTAGAAAGTGAAAAAGTTATTTTTAGACAGATATCCTCCCAAGTTGTATACCGTAGCTTTCTCCATTGAAAGTTTAGGCTTTAGAATGAGAGGGTGTTGGTGTAGTGACCCTTGACCCTTGACCCTGATGTCTCAGTCCAGTTCACCTGTGACAGATTGTCACTCCACACACAGTCAGTCACCTCAAGGTCACCTTCCCCACTTACTGCAGAACACTGACATTGATAGAAGGAGCGCTTCCTACAACACTAGTCTAAGTGCAGGCTCGTTGCCATACTTTGTGCAGTTTGGGTGTGCTTAACGAAATCCAAATGTACAACATTCTTCTGTTTGAAAGGTCCAGCATTAGTTTGTGTGTCAGTTTTCCCTTCATTTGGAAATGCGTCATTACAGCCTTGATATTATAAAGGTCAGAAGTCGTACATCATTGCTCATGATTGGCCGCTTGATGGGAACGCATCATGCAATGGGAACGTGTCACAGTAAGGGTTTGGCCCTGCGTGTTTTCATGCAAATCAACCTAAATGGAATCGCATGTTGATGATTGTTACGTATCTTACCGTAACTGGCTGTAACCACACAAAAAAAAGGAAAATGTTTGTTGTAACATGTTACATTCTTCATATGTTTTTGATTGTGTTAAATAGGTTTTTTCCCAGTAAAAGCTGTCTCAGGGTTAAACAGCCAGGGTTCAGAAGTAGGGGAAATGTATGCCTTTCAACTGCCCTCGCTGCCAGGGGTCTTGACACAGCTTTAGTTTGAAGGGGAAAACAATGGCCATTTAATGACTTGACTGTGGGGCCACATATGGAGAAGACTTCTGTTTCCTGGTCAACAGCTTCTCTGTGACTGAGATAAAGTGTGCTGGGAGACCTTAGTATTAAGACTATGTGTTGTTGTCTCATATTTGGCTCTTGTTTGGCACAGATGTGCAGATGTACAGAACACATCTGTGGGCACTGTTCACTCCCTTCACGTGTAGTGAGCAAGAGGTGTCACCAAGGTGACGACATGTTGTCTCCGGTCATGAGTAAGCGTCCACTCTCTCAATCCACGTAGAGAATACTGTTGAAACACCAGAGAAAAGGAGGGAATTTAGGTATTATTGTTAATAGTTAAGACCAAAAGTGTAGAATGAATCCAAATGAAACTAATTGGGCTATGTAAAAAAAACATTGTTGTTTTTCCTAACAGCATCATTTTATAGACTGGTTCTTATGGGAATTTCACATTACTGAGAAATTACTCCTACATCACATGTTTAATAATGAATGAATAATCTTTTATTTTGTGTTACCAAGATCAATACCCTCTGAAAGCATCTCTTCAGAATCCACCTCTATGCCAGTGACCTTCCTAACACTTCCATTACCTGAAACCATCTCTGATGTGTAGTTTCCCAGATATGGATTGGGCATAGTCCAAGACTAACATGCATTTTCAGAGCAGAAAAAAGGTTTCAAAAGTAGTCTAGGGACTATGCGTAATCTATATCACTTCCTTCTCTATTTTAGGATGAGCTTTGAGATTTATGATTTTTATTTCTATTATTTATTATGTGCAATTCCAATTGATACATTGTGGATACACAGAAGAAGGTAGATAATGTGCCATCTCAATGCCAGCTCATCACATTTTTTGTACTCGTAGCGCCGGGCATCCCTGACCAGGACGGAGCGAGACAGTATAGACCTTTTGGCTGTGCTGAATCAACACGTATTTGCTCTGCAGTGCTGTTATTGTTCTGCGGCCATGAAGGCCCTAGCTCGGCCTAGCCAGCTGTACACACTGGCTGCACACACAACAATGACAGCTTATCTGTCCTGTCTATGCTAGTGTGTCTCCTAGCCTATAGCGCTTTGTGTTTTGGGGTGCTCTGAGGTAAAGGGGCCACTTTCTAGCAAAATAAATAAATCAATGATGTTGGCCAACCATTGGAATATCATTGTATAGGCCTGATACATAGAGATGTATGTGTTCCTGTGACTTTATGTTGGAGATGAACTATTGTTTAATCTTTAAAGCTTTAACCCAACATTGGCCGAAGGAGAAGGAATATGTGTGTGTGTGTGTGAGAGCTGACTGGTGGAGTTTTTATGTGCACTTGGACGAAACGACAGGTCATGGAATGTTGTTATTGAGATTCACCGACATGTATTATTATCCCACCCCTTCATCGTTGCGCCGAGGGGATGATATAGTAGGTTAGTTTACTGGTTATTTTCATGTATAAATCCCTGCTCTAGTGATCCATTTCTAATGCGCAAACAAGTGTTGTATTTCCCGGGCCAATGCTAGAACTGCAGACGTTTATTTTCATCACACTTGGTAAAAGCTAGGTTGGAAATGGCATTCCTAATTAGGATTAAGGAAGGGGTCAGTCTCCCTTGCCTAGAATGTTAGGCATTTGCTGTGATGCCATCTGCGCGGAGTGTCGAGGAGCTAATTCTGGCACAGTGTGTGATGCGATTTAACACAGATTTTCATGGTAACAGCTTCACTTCAAGCGTTGGGGGGGGGGGATTCACTTTGACTACGACAAAACAAAGACACTGTCGCGGCGGTGGGCTGAATTACACACTTCCGTGTCTCTGTGGCATCAGTTTAGCAGACACCGCGGAGCAACCAATCGATTTGGACGTCCAACATGTGCCGCATGTCACATTGTTAGCATGTCAGAGAGGGAGAGTCCTGTTTCCCCTCGTGGCTTCTCTCTTTCCCTCTCTCTCTCTCTCTCTCTCGCTCTCTCTCTCTCATATGGGGCTCTTGGGGACACCCAAAAAAAATCATAAAACAGCCAGTAGTTATTTAATCACGGTCAAAGATTCTACCGTTCTCTGTTCCTGTAAAAGGTATCTGAATATTTGCCTTTATTTAACCAGGAAAGTCCCATTGAGATAGAATCTCTTTTAAAAGGGAGACCTGGCCAAGAGAGCAGCTCAGTTCAAACACATTTCAAATAGTATGTTGAAGAAAAAAATGAATATATAGTGTACAATATGCCGTTGCACGTCCTACCTGAGAGGTTTGCTAATTAGCTATCTGCCGGGACTGTAGGTGGCTGTTGACAGGCGCTATAAATAGTATGTTGGCTTTTGAAATTCAAAAACAATCCCTGTGGACGGGTGCCTTTTATACCTGTGGCACAACATCCCGTCTTGACTTCAGATGGATGTGGAAAGCTACAGGCCTGGGGAATATTATTAGGATCACGTTGTGTGCACATGTTTAATACTCATGCAGTAACTATTTGAGATATTGTTGCTATATATGTAGGCTACATTTCCAGGTCTGTGGAAATAGTTATTTTCATTAAGTGTAAATTTATTTTATGAACATCATGGAAGGAACCATATTTATGAATGCATGATTTTTAATGTTACTTGTTCTGCTGCTAATATATTGTTTGTTTTCTAATGTTTAAAGGTATGTATTTTCTTATTGACCCAACAGTCCCGTGCTTTAAAATGTTCACTGTGCATTTTTGTCTGGGAAGGTAACAAAAGATTTTGTATGTGTACGATTAGGTCGTCTTTACCCACTTTGTATGTGAATAGCCTTTATTCGCAAGACACAATAGCCATCAGCCATTGTTCTGATTAATTAAGCATTCATTCACTCCTACAGCCTGAATCTGTGTCACAAAACAAAGGTCCCTATATGCAGTTTGACACCAAACAACAGGACTACTTTTATTTAGTAACCAGGATCTAAGCATCTCTGTGCCAACGTGTTTCACATGACTTCATGAATGAGTTGGCACAACATTATATTCTTCAGAGAATATAAATGTTGTAATAATATTTGCTGGATTGTCTGCAACTTTCCAGTTTGTACGAGTTAAAGGACCCATTCCATGAAACCCAAGTATTTCCAGTTGTTTTTGGAATTAGCAATGTCAATGTGACACAGAGAAGTAGTAAGCCTATCAATGTGGACTGCTAGCTTCCTAGTCTGTATTGGCTAATAAAGAGAGAGGGGCGGGAAAAAATGGCGAATGAGAGAAAGGTGCATATGTTGCAGAGATTACTGCACAGTTTGTTTAGTAATGCCCCTATGGTATATATAGCCAGCTATGTAGTATCAGCAAAATATACAAGGCAAGGAACTGATGTTGATTGTCAGTACGCAAATCAAACCATAAGTAAACGTTTAATGTTCAGCATTTGCAGATGACAAATCTGTAAATCTATTTTTTGATACAGTAACTACAGGACAGGCATATTATCAAGAGTGATGTGCACATCAATAACTACATTATATTAATATAGGCTATTGTTCAGAGACCGTAAATGGATTAGAAATAGGCTTCTTAAATGTTAATGTTATGTAGATTTACTTAACCTAAACATTGATCATTGATAAACACGCACTCGCGTCTTACCAAAATTGTATCCCCTGCCGGAAATGAATTGCCGTTTTTGGTACCACGACCAATAATGTTTTTATCTGGATCAGTCATATCATACAAAGCATTTAACGTTACATCCGTAAGATTAACAAAAGTAGAATATGTCTTAATTTGAATGTTTCTTGCTTAATCGAATAACCTATCACTTTGTGTTGTTGCTAGCAATATTAACACCTTGAAAACACTTCTGAAAATAAACCATATGTGGTCCAAAATCCATCAAACTATGTTAAAACCTTGTTTGAGTAGCCTGCATCGGTACTAGCAGTAAAGTCATAGCCTCACGTCAACACAGCTACGTGGAAGTTTGGGCGGGGTGGGAAGTGGTTTTTAAAATGAACCCTTTAAAGCAACAGTCACTGAAATAAGACCGTTATCTAAAGAGTTGTTGTATGATGTGCTATGTGGTATAGCACATAAACTATGTGGTATTTTCACCTAAGCTTGTCAACTACATTGCATTGATAATGTCAACAAGTGAAAAGGAGCATGAAATTACTCCTTTAAAGTATAGGTGTTACTCTGAGTTACAGGACATACCTTATAGGCTACAGTTTTATCAATAATATAATAAATAGATAAAATAGTATAATTTAATACAGGCACTTTTTTCATATAATACAGGCAACTTTCTTATATTACTATTACTATTACTGTGTGCCACAGAAGCAAAACACTGTTCCGGAATTACACAGAAAAATAAGCAAAACCACCTTGGCCTAACTGGTGAGCAGGACTGTAAAGTGAGACATGAGGGGTATGTGTGTGTGTGTGTGTGTGCATGTGTGCATGTGTACTATATGTATGTTAGATTCAACTTGAAGATGACTTGCATAGGCACAAGGTGTTATATTTCATATCAAAATATTATGCAGGTGTAGGGTTTCCTAATTTGCTCAAACTATTTTTAAGAATAAACCACCACAAGGTTTCGTACCCGCGAAGCACGAGCTCCGACCTGACGGTCTGTTGCAACACCTGGCACCGTAACCAGGGCAAAAGGCGCGGCGCATGTCGCATACCTCCGCTCCCCCTTTCCCAACACTGCTCTGAGTTCATTTGGACATTGCTTCGGGACAAATATGTGGCCGGCCAGACGCAGAAGCTAACTATGACTCAGAGTGACAGGTTCACAGGCGTTCAGTGACACCATCGGCTTTTGCCCCGTCCCCGTCGCGCTCTCATTGGTTCAGCCGAGGCTTATACTATTTGACCCTGCCCGTATCACAGAGTTCACCAGCTGGGGCAGTGCACATTAGCTGCCAAACCTTAGCCTTACCGGGCTCACGGATGAAGAGAGACCCGAATAGATGAATACACAAAAAGGCCCTCCGGTGGGGGGGGTCTACTGTTTCTGGATATGCCCGCAAACGACAATGTAAATGAGCCAACTCCTGATAGCAAATCACCACTTCCAGTTAGGCGGAAGTAGAGAGCTGACAGGAATCACCACAGATGGACTAGTTAGCAGTGTGTGCAGTTGGCACTCTTGAAAGGGCTTTCATTTTATAACCTTGATCGAGTTTCTGTGGGTTTTATAGCCTGAAAATATCTCGCCATCTTCACATTAATAGGCACATTACGAGTGGATTGCGATTTCATATCAGTACGGGCCTAATATCTGTTTAAACTGACTTGGTTGAAACTATATGTTAAACATTCCCACCAACTTGTCTTCAGTTAAACTTATGTGAATATACGGAAATGATCTTGTGAACTAGCTGTTTTATGCTATCTTATTGTTTTTAAACTAGTGGAGTAAATCAACACCATTTAATGTTTCTTTCATAACTAATGAAGAATATTGGTTTTTTCATTTAAATTTGCCATGAAATCTGTCCTCTGTGTTGCATTAAAGCTATTGTAGGTTGGATTTTATAGATGCAATAAGAGCTACTGTAGGAAATCAATTCACAAAACTGTTGTAGCTGTGTGCTCGCATTAATGTCATTGATGCCAGACAAATAACAGAAAGGAAACCTTGATTAGTCATTATCACGATTTCTGTCATTTTTCTACTTAAAAAAATGAAATGACACCATGTTCTGCGGGAGTTCCCAAGCCCGCTTTCACAAGAAAAACTCCCTGGATCATTTTCATTAGGCACATTACGCCGATCTCTGGTTGTATTAGTCTGTGTATAATAATAGCCAAAATCAAATATTATAAAGCAGTATCTGACTTTGTCACAATATGCTGATAAGGACATTACAGTACATTTCTTTTGCAAAGTTTTTTGTGTGCAGGTAGATTTACTGCTAGTCTTGGAATAGCAGGTTTCCGATCAAAATGTTCACTCACGCAATAGGAAAAGAAACAAGATCGGTTCGATTTTATTCAACCACTAAACAGTAGACCTTGAATTCCCCTAAGGCAAGCAATTACTCAATCCAAAACCTTCTGTATGGATTTATACAGCAAGTAGTTCCAAGTAAGTCAGCAAGTAAACATCCCTTCAAGGAGATGTTTCACAGAGCTTCATGGAGAGCATACAAAATACCAGCCACACACACACACAATGTGAAGCTGCTGGAAAGGTAAAAATAGAGGTGAACAAGGATAAGAAAGTAGAGTGTCTGGTGTAGATTACCACAGAAAGTGTCAGCAGGTCCCTCAACACTCTTAGATGATAGCAGCTGTCACAGTTCTACATGGGGTCGTTCACCATTACCAACCATTGTGTTGTCTAGTAGCTACTCTCACGGAAGGCTCCTAAAGCTTGTGTAGACACTTTCTCCCACATGCGGCTAACAAAACACGTGGGATTGTCTCTGGAGTTACAGGGCCTCAGCAGGGGGTGGGGTTAAGGCACTGTAAGAGAATGCAGTTTCTATGGAGATATCACAAATATTGCCATGGGAACTAGAGCGCCAGTGAACCCTTTTGTCTATGATCAAGCTGTAATCATCTCTCTCAAAAAGATTATGGTAATATGCAATGCTCTTATTAATTAATTTGTCAGGCTGTGTGTCCCGACTGACATCATCATAGACTTTTATCACATGGAAATTAGCATCACCCCGGGCTAAAGATTGTAACAAAAAATAAACAAAAGAACAAGGTATATTCTGTTTATCTGATCTTATTGTAATGAGACATTTTAGAATCTTCCGTATATAAGGACTAGTTCCTTGGATTTATTTATTTTTGCCACAAAATTTAAGCATAACTGGAAACTAATCAAACTTTTTAACCACATTCCATAGATATTGTTTTATTATGAAACATCTCAGATTTTGCATTTGGGTCCTTATAAAATAATATATATTTTTACACACTGATACTACTTTACAAAATAAATGCTTTGTGTTTTCTGTGGATAAACAAGGGTATTGGTTCTAGTGCGAAGTGTTGATAGTTCAACCCAGTTCACTTTAGAAGATAAACAGTTACAGTGCTCCACCTTAAAGATGTGCCGCATTATTTCACCACAGACTCAGCCAAGACACTATAAGGGATACTTGTATTAAATCCTTACGGGAGAGAGAAAAAAATAAGTTATCTCTGAAGTTATCTCTGAGTGTGATTAAAGGAAATAAATATTGTACTTTAATTGTAATCTTAATTGTACATGGTGATAATCATTAAATAGTCTATACTAACATAATTCACATGGCAATAAGGTATTTCAGAACTATTACTCTTGTGAAATGTTCTTGTACTAACTCAAAGCATGAAATGACATGAGAAAATTTACAGTAATGTTACTATCTAACAAGGATACTTTTATCCAATGAAACTTACATTTTGTAAGATTATAATGTTTTTTTATTATTATTTTTATTATTATTATTATGGAGCAGGTAAAGGTTCGACATCTTGCTCAAGGATGATTGCAAGTAGATCAAGCATGTCAGGAATTGAACACACAACTTTTTCAATTGGACGTTGAACCCGTTAACTTGTAACATATAGCCTTTATTTGTTTTGATGCTTTGCCTGTGTAACGGTGGCCAGCTGGTAGCTGTGCAGTGTTAAACCTCACTCTCCAACACCTCATAAGACGCTCTGGCGACGCAGGCCCATGGGTTTTGGCCTGCCTTGTAGGAGCGTCTGCTCTTTGCGTGGGAGATCGGGGTTTGATTTCCCAAGGGGGAAGGATGATCTCCGTCACACCTGCACTAATTTCTCTAAAGCATATGATAGACAATATGGTATGGTCTTCTTGTCATTCTAGTCATCTGTATAAGAACTGCTGGGTTATGTAATTCATAGAGGGGGTTGTTTAATGTAGAGACCGCAAGATTAGCAAGGCACAAGAAAGGGTCTTCCCACAGCAAGTGCTTTACTGGCAGGCCCTGGGACCCACGCCAGTTTGAAACAGTCAACATGGAGAGAACTCCTCCAGACCACATGAAGACCACTTATCCAATCTGAGCTGTCACCACTGAACTAAAGACGACGTTATATTGCTCTGTTGGCACCAGTTGGCCAGTGAAAGCATAGCCTTTCCACTTTAGGGAATCAAATCAATGCAGTGGTTTAAAAATAATGATGACCAATAAACGCTTCACAAGCTGAACGGGCTTGGTTTAGTTTTTTTTACGGTTGAGAATGGAGAGCCCTAACTTGCATGATAAGTCGCACTGCTCAAACAGGCAGCCTAAGGCATGACATGAATTTAGAGATAGAAAGTGTAGACTGTGTTTGTGAAAACTGCGTGCTTCTCCACAGGCACGGGAGCGACCTGAGTATGAAATGAGGCTATGTGTTCCATGGGGAATCCCACCAGGATGGTTAATTGAGCTTTTCTATTTATGATTTCTCCCTCACTGCTCCCTTTTCTCTGAACGGCCATGCAGGGAAACAGGTTGAATTATCATGAGACACACCAGGATCATTACAGACAGGAGCTCAGAATGCTTGTTTACCTATTGTATAATTCAGCAGTGTAAAACCTGCGGTTTAAGCGTGGCATTACACTGAGATTAGAGGGCAAAGCCTGCCCACATTATGAGGGGGCCGAGAAAGATCAAATAAAAACAACCACCTGCCTGCATATTATCAGATTTTGTACAGCTGTGTTGTCATTAAGGAGGAAGAGAGGGAGATGGAGAGTATATGGGGAGGTGCCTTATGTAGGTCAAACGAAATGCGCACTGCAGGGGTCGAGAGCTAATGAACATTGTGCCCTTTTGGCACACATACAGTAGCTGTTGAGCTGTGGTAGAGTGAGACATAGCGTGGTGTGTCTCTGAGCTGCACAAACGATTCAGGTGGACAACAGAAACCCTTTAATGAGACGAGGGAAGAATATGAGAGACAGACCAGAAGAATCTCAGGAAACACCTGTTTGAGAGAATACAGTAGTCAAGCAGCACTTCCAGAAAGTCACTCAGGCCCAAACCCCTGCGTCTGGTAGCGTAGCTGTTGAGGCCTTTCTCCCATACAGTTAGAATGCTGATAAGGACGCTATTAAAGAGAAACTCCTCATTTATGTTGTTGCGACAACAGAATCATGAAATGTCACCCCCGCTTGGAAACACAGAGTTTTTTTGTGAGGTTGTTTCCAAACTAGTTGAGGTGACTTGTCAAGGCATCGTAATGGGAAATGTGGCATTCTGGGGAAGAGAGATAGAGAGGATGCTTTCGTCTCATTATGCAAACCACGCCCCTTTTCAAAAGTGACAGGTACCACGCCCACTTCCGGTCTTTGTCCCGC
>JAODVN010160999.1:0-14402 GCA_025434125.1 Chologaster cornuta
TAATTGACTAGATAAAAATGCAACATTGTATTTTAACATCCCTTTGAAATCCAATCCAATTCATTTACTTTTTACTGTTGCATTATATTGGCTAGCAGTACTGCAAACAATTTAACTAATTTAGGTTTATGTAAGACACTAAATTACATACAGTAGTAAGTGTCATTCCAGCATGTATTTTTCAAACGTTTCTATCTGTGTACTATGTTGAAGTTTGGGTGGGACAATTTGCCATCAATCATACAGAAGGTGCTAGTTGTCCCAGTGGAACAGGTGCTACAAAACATATTGGAATAGAATACGCAATTATTGTTCTGAGAATAGGTCAAACCAGAGACATGAAAAGAACAGAGTTACGCCATCTCTGTTCACTACAATGGACCTTATTTTTACAGCAATGGCGGATCGTGGAGCCTCAAAATAGTTCCCGGAAGTTAGCCTAAATACTAAGTACCCTATACATTTTATTTTAAATGTAAATTGGTGCATCTATTGACTACTAATTACCAAAAAATGAAGCTATATATCTGTGACCGTTGACAATTTTGTACTTTCATTGGTGTAACTGTTATTTTCATGGCTCTGGGTAAAACCAGCAAAAACAATGTTTATAATAATAATAATAATAATAATAATAATAATAAAAATAATTTAATTTTCACAAATTTGGTTCCAGTCTTAGAGCTTTTTTAATGTTGGCAGTATTGGTTGATTTAGTTGTACAATATATGATATGGTGATCTTTATCAAAGTTAGCTTTATTAATTTTACTGGTTGAAAAGAGCAGAGTATCTTGTCTCCAAAGTTAATATAAAAAATAGGCTCTTCTCCGATGGGACTATTGGCAAGAATACTGACTCCTTCAGTGCACTTGGACAACCCAGCCCATGTTGGATCATACACATGCTGGCTTCACATAGCCAAGGATAAAAGTAACAGAGGCTCCCACAGGCCTCCATCCACCCCAGAGTATTCATTCTTTCCCTAATTCTGCTATTAGAGCTTGCTGCCGAGCGGCTGCTGGAATGCCAGCGCCTTCCTCCCCCCAGCTTTGTCCTCTAATAACTCAGCCAAGCCCAACGGCAGTAAAATCAAATGTAACACACCATCCCTGAGAGTTACACTGACCTTGAGCAACAGAGTACTGTATGCATTTGCATTGTTCAGAATCACTGTGAATGACGCATAGAGCGAGTCAATATGCTTTGCTATACGCAATGCACTCATTTGGATTTTTTCCAAATGTCTGCACAGATTTAAAGATGCAGTAAATGCTTTTATTGCTCTTGTTTAAATTCTGAATCCCTAGCCATGTTCTCATGTGTGACAAACTATTATCGTTCAACTAGAATAGCATTTCATCACTGATGATTTTCTACAAGGGTTTTGTGTCATTATTCTCTGTTAAGAAAGAATCAAAAGGATGTGGGCTTTCTCTCAAATATTAAGAATTAGCAGTAAACCTTTGTGCTTGTCTGCTCTATTTGAGCTTTTTCAAATCAAACGCAATTGATGCTGGTGTTGGGTTGTGTAGAGGAGAGGGTGGGTGAGAAGAGGAGGAAAGAGAGAGAGCTGGAATGAGAGAGAGGGGGTTGGTAACTTGTTTGGGAGGAAATCTGGAACCCATAAACTTTAACTTCGATGACAAAAACAAACATCAGAAAAGTCCATTTTGGTTGGTCGGCTTGCACACCTTTGTCTCCGCCTCGTCCCTTTGATCCAGCCAATCATCGATCACGTGCGTTTCCTGTTGTCTTGGGCTGGCGTCGAGACCGTGAAGCTCCTCTGAACCAATCAAGGAACGAGATGGGTGGAAACCTACAAGTTTCATCCTCGTTTTACCCCTTTAAAACGTCTGTTTCAGTTTTAAGTCTTTCAGTTTTCTCACATGCAGCTCAGGTCAGCTCAAGGAAGCAGAGAACGTATCTTCTCAGAGACAGTGGGAATGGATTACTGGCAGCTTATCAACGTGTCTGGATAAAGAAACACTAGATATATCTACGTCTCAGTGCTGACTGCATTTCTATTTTTGCTTGGAATGTTCGGAGGCAAAGAACGGTGGACACTTGGAAAAAGAATTGAGGAACTGGGGAACGTTACACAAAATTGTTTAGATCTAAATAATATTTCTACTCTGTGTGGAAGACAGTGGGGACAGAAGACGAGTAAATCACAGAGTAAGAACAAAGGATTTGGACCCAGGTGGAGTGAAGGACAGAGGACGTTCCTAGAGGGGAGAAGGAGATACTATGAGAGAAGAGGAACACTCGAGTGACACCCACGCAGAGGTAAGGGTAGCCTCTGGTGAGGAACAGATGGGAAAAACTTTCAACACCTGTCCTGTGGTCGTAGCAACGCCAGGGGTCACTGGACGAAAACGGCAGACAGTGTTGAGGACAGAGGACCGCCATGTTAAGGCCACAGAGGACAATAAGGGCAAGACGGAGGAAGATGTCCTCCCCCAGGCCCTAGTGGGTCCTAAGAGGCTCAAGAAGAGCCCCCAGCATGGCCCAGCTTCTTTGGGCCCATCCCTCTCACCTCTCTCTCCTTCTGGGGCCACGGGCCTGGAAGACCCTCACGCCCAACGAGTGATCGCTAACATCCGCGAGCGCCAGCGTACGCAGTCGCTGAACGACGCCTTTGCATCGTTGCGTAAAATCATTCCCACGCTGCCCTCAGACAAACTGAGCAAGATCCAGATCCTGAAGTTAGCGTCACGCTACATAGACTTTCTCTACCAGGTTCTGCAAAACGACGAGATGGATGCTAAACTAGCCGGATGTAACTACCTGGCCCATGAGAGACTAAGCTATGCTTTTTCTGTTTGGAGGATGGAAGGAGCATGGTCTACTATGTCTGCAAGTCACTAGCCTGTCAGAGCTAAAGTAGCTTTTAAAACTAAACTGACCCTGACAGGACAACGATCTTACTTGATTTGGAGGGTAAATGGACAGATTATAAACTGTTTGTTATTGTTTGTATTAATGCCTCAAGCAAGGTTTTCTTTTAAGTGTCAAATAGAGGTAGCTTGGTGTGGAAGCCCTTAATGTCTTTTAGCCTTCACATTTAACTAGTACCACATCTTAACAAACATTCCTCTTGGACTTCTCTTTGCAGTTGACATGTGTTTATTTGCTACCCAGATGTCCCAAGGATGCTAGCACTGTTTAGAGAAATACGGGCTCATTTTTCTTGTTATTTTAGTTATTTCGACTTGATGAATATTCTTCTTTATAGAACAACGCATAACAAAAGTCAAGCTGAAGGCCTACATACATATTTTTACTTACCCTTTAATCTTTACTCTTGCCCTTATCCTTCCCAATTTAAGTTTTCGTGACAGAACTGGACATTGCACCTTGGAGATTTAATACTGTAAATTAAACGTGCTTCAAAAGTATTTCTGTTGATATATGTGACTCTCTACATGTGAGGTACAGTAGAGAAAGAGGCATTGAAAAGGAGAGAAAGAGAGAGTCAAATGAAGTGAAAAAATAAAAAGAAACAGAGCAAAATTGTCCATTCGTAGTATTACACTTTTCCAAGACTTCTACAATATTAATCCCTGGCCACCTTTGAACCCAGTGATGGTGGAAAAAGCTGTAGTGGGAAGTGTTTGCTAGTTAAGACTAAAGCAAAGGTATCTTTAAACCCGAACCAAGTGTGCTTGTTTCTTTCAGTGCCAAAAAGCAAGTTCTCCTTTCACATTCTTTCCTTTCATTTTTGGCTCAAATTTGCTTGCGTAGCACAAAAACGCGATGGGCCTAACGTCTAACTGACGAGAAGGCGTAATGAAAACAAACGGTTTCGGAAAGTCATGAATCATGGTGTCACCATCAAAGAGGAAGCTGATGTCGTCCCTGCTGGGCTCCCATAAACCACTGAGACTGATGAAGGAGGTGAGAGCAGACTTTTTAATAACACACATTTCAATGCATTGCACTGTACATGTAGAGATGCATTATGTTTCGATTTATCAACAACACAGTGCATTAGGAAAACACACATGCTTGCTCTCTCTAGCCCTCTATCACACACACACACACACACACACCTTGTCACTTTATTAAGCTTTTTCTCTTTTTCTATTCAGGCATTGGAACAACAATAGTGAATATTTTAAAAGTTTGCTTGCATGTGAAAAGCTGCAGTGTTACACAACATAATCTGATCTTAATGTTAAGCTTTATTGAACATTGTTAGGGATGACATGTATTCCCTGCCTACACATGAAGAACATCCATGACAAACCACATTGTCTCCAACTTTCCCTTCATTGAGAGATTTTTGTCAAGAGCATTGCCAATTATGCACCCAACCCAGAAACCTAACATTAGCATACTGGGGAGGTAGCTAATGTTTCCAGCTCCTATGAAGACTTTTACGTAGTCAGCACAGTGTGGTCTCCCCAGCTAACCTTACAAGAAGACACTTTACATTTTCAAAGAACTCATTTCTTTTAGGTTGTTTTCAAGAATCAAAGAGGTTGAGGTTGACATGCTACTCTCAAATGCATTGCTAAAACAGCCACTGGGTCTGCTATTTTTCATTATATATTTCGTTATATTTTTGGTTTTAAATTGTGTTTTTTAAAGTTGTATTACTGTACATTTGGGGCCAGAAGACAATATAATGTATTTCACAATATTTTCTAAATATTTGTAGTGAATTTAACGCCAGTGGATCATCTCTATTTTAAAATGATCTGCGTAATAAATAATCTGATTTGCACTGGCAACATAATCAACATTTTGTTGTTATGCATGTTTAAAATATCTTTTTGTATTGCCAACTGGATTTTGTATTGAATTCCAATATTTCTCATTTTCATGTATTGTACAGGTATTATTAAAATATGTTTGAATTGTGTTACTTTGTGAAAACAATATGTCCGCTCAAACGCCAGCAGTCAATATTTTTCTATTGGCTGGACTTATTTGATTGGCCAGTTGAGTTGACACCTCAGAAATGTGAAAATTGTTAAAGCTATTTGAAAACCTGTGATTACATTTTTGTAACCATAGTTTTCTACTTTTCTAACCTAAACCAGAAGTACTTGATATTAAATAAAACATATGTTATCCTAAATCCTAAATACAAACAGCTAATGGTAAACTTCATATTAATGTATTGCCTGTGTTGTACAGTAGTTGTAGGACAACACCATTCTACATAGCTTCTCAAGTAAAATTGTGAACAAAATTACAGTATTGTGAGTCTTTATTCACCATAAATGCATTGCTATTAATTAGTATTTTAAAGTTTATTGTCACACAGACCGGGGGTTCTTAGGTCATATAGTTGCCTATCGTAGTAATATTCATAATGTAGTATACTGTATAGAAAATACATTTACAGGTGTTTATATAAAATCTTAATACAGCACCAAACCACAATTGTCTATGTAAAGATATACTGGAGTATTTTATCCTGATCAGAGAATGACAATTTACTCCCTGGGGTTGGTCTTTATTTCTTACCAATTTATATTTTCTTACAAATTCATCAAGCCAGGTTCGGGACTAATTTACAATTTAATACAAATATATAGTTTGCAGCACTATTAAGCAACTTAAGTCATACTGAATCTCAATCAGAGATGTTGCCAGTTGCAGCCAGTAGGTTCTACCTTTCCCCCTCACTGATCCGTTATTTATTCACTGATACGTTTCGCCTATATATGATTATATTGAAAACGTTAGAATGACTCTTGTTCTTGGCTAATAATCTATCCTATAAGATAAGGTTTAGGCTGCATCTCTGTGCTTTGTTTATCTGTGCATAGTTTTTCTATGAGAACTAGCATGTTATTTCCTTACTACCTGGCTCAACATCATAGCAAAAACAGTGTTCGTCTTTTCTTTGAAACGCTATCCTGCAAGCTGTTCAATATACCATTTAGTCCCAAATGAGTCGGAAGCACAAGCTAGAGCTCTGTGCCATCTGATGCCCACGGCGATGCGCAGCGTATGGGCACGGGCCTGGGAAATAATAGCGAAAATAGGGCTGTAACAAAGTTCTGGCTTTAACATCGCACAGGTTCGTTTCAGGCTCAGACAGAGTTGTGTTGGGTTTCAAATTTTCAGGCCCGATTAATGTCTTAGATGGTGCAGCATCTAGTGGCAGAAAATCATATTGGCACATTAAATGATGACATGATGAACATTCTGAATGTTTAGACTGACTAATACGGAATGCTTGTGTTTGCCTAGTTAACTCTTAACTAGTAGCTAAATGCATCCAATAGAAGCAGCAGAGAAATGTTATTCATTGAATATTAAGTATTTTACCAGTCTGTCACTGTCTTAAAAATAGGATAAAATGCAACTATTACTGCATAGGCCTGCATTCCACTGGTCAGTGAAAGAAACAATGATGTTAAGATTTAGAGCATTTCCACCACACCCTGTTTTCTCCTCTCTAACGTGTTTTCTTTGTGTTTCTCACAGCCACTCTATCTTTTTAATGACTCTGCCTCAACGTTTGGAACATTTAATTCCACAAAAGAACAAGCTAATGTGCAAATAAGAGCATTGGCAACATATGTGGTCAGCCAGGGCAGGCATTTGATGCAGGAGGATGTCGATGATGCAAATAGGCTATAGCTTTTACGTTTATTTGAGAGTATGCAAACTGATGTTTTATTTACAAAGTTAGTTAAACAAATATATTATAATGGGAATTAGTAGTACTGTTACTGTAGATTGGGTTGACATCATAGAACTGAAATGACTTCAACTGGGAAAAAAAACTTCTCTTTATTTAAAAAGAGAGACAAAAAGTATGATATAGACAACCTTTCTATACATACATATGTTAAGTTGGAAAAACATTAACGCATATGGTACAGCTAAATAATAACAGTTGGAACAAAGGATTGAATGTGTCATTTTGAGTTACACAGTAGGTCCAGTAAGTGAAGAATCACCAATACACATACTACTGGATGTGTCAAGGCACATGCGTGTTGTGTGTATTTTGGTCTAGCAGTTTCTATTTACAGTCTCTTTAAGATGAACAATCAAATTACATCAGTAATAAAGAGTTAAGAGTTAAGGCATAACTGGCCTCTAAGACATAAACAGAACACTAAGGCGTATGACAATATAATACAGAAGAGGTAATTTACAGTATCTGACAGATACACACACACACTAACTCCTGCAACACATGTTTGCACATACAGTACAGAGGTGTTTAACGTGCACAAGCACTCACTCTCTAATATGAATACACATACATTCACACACATATTCAACATCATTACTTCATAGATAACAGATGCTATGTCTGGATGCGCTGCACAAAATAGGCATAGCACATTTTTCTTTTCAAATTGAAAGGAAACAATGACAATGGGTGTAATTTTTCTTAGTAGCCACTACAGAAAGCCTGACATGAGATATGAGAACAGGACTAGATGATTCTTATTGAGTTAGAGTGACAGAACAACAATTGCAAACTTTTACGCAATAACTGCTTTGGCTTCTGCAAGCTCACAGTTTAAAATGTGAGTTCTTCAAAGCCTTCTGATGGACAGAAAATGCCCAGAGTCTTAACAAGGACGACTAAACTTACATAAACACAATACCGTTCTATTTTGTCCATTTGACCGTTATAGAAATAATTCTAAAGAAAAAAGCCTGGCTGCTACTGTTTAAACTACAGTACATTTATGCAGAACATCATTGTTCATGGTTGTGAGGAAATAAAACCTGTGCCACTAAGAGGGTAAAGGAAACATATTAATTATAGAAGAGCTATTGGGGATTCTTTTTGGCTGAATCTCCAATCATAATAATAATAATTTGGACAAATCTATATCATATCAAATTTCAAAAGAATATGAGAGGTTTATAAAGACATTTCACAGAGTAGTCGCTCAGACAACCTCTGTTTAACTACTGTATAGTAAACTGTAGTTTGGACTAGCTGTATACAATCTCATATAAAGTACACCAGCTAACAGGAATGGCTGGTGAGACAAGAGTCACAAGAAATATTATAACAAGGTACAGCAGTGCTGTAAAACAAACATTTAAACAAGTAAACTCCCCTTGGTTATGCGTTTTTCTTTATGAAGTGCTCAAAAATAACATTTTGGACATATGGACTTTAATGCACAAGGTGTTGCATAATTATGGAATTTATCAGATGCTTTTATCCAAATGAGTACAAGTATGAGCAGGCTGAGGTTAGGATTGAAGGTCAACCTGGAACATTTGAGTTTGGATAACCACATTAGCCATTAGCTTATATTGTCTTGGCAAAATGAGTTTATAAACCATTGCATGTACTTAATATTTGCAGTTTTCTAGCAATGCTGGTGCGGTCAATTCACGCTATTGGCATGTTCTAACATTCACTTTGTGTTACCTTACTTTAACACTTTTAGCATGCCTACCATGGCAATGACTTGTAAGAGAGAAGGTGTGACTTTGATTTGAAACCATAGGACCTATGGTTTCAAATGCCACCCAACAGTAAATAGAGTGAGGTCTTTTTGTTTAGTCTCACATTCATTTACAGTTAATTTCACAAACACAACATGTTAAGACTAGTTCCCACAATAAGATCGATTAGACCCCACATGTCTACGTCGACTACTTTCTTATCCTCAAAATACATATAAAACAAGTATATATTCAGCTAAAGCACATTATGATTAGGCTATCCTAAATCCACAGGTTCAATGCTGGTCTTAATCATTATAAGAGCACAATTTATCCAGTCTCCAGGCTTAAGGCAGTTGTCTGGGTGACGTTCATTAAGTGCATTAAGTCATCGCAACCATAGAAAAATACAATGGTCCGGTGGTTGGAATGAATGAGGATTATGTAAATAGAACTGATTATATGCACACAATATCAGTGGTTTATCTACATGAACAGTTAGTGTGTGAAACTGTATATATGTCTGTGTGTGTCTGAGCGCGGGAGCGTGCACATTTAAGAACAGCAGTGAAAAACAATCCTGCTTTTTAAACCTAGTTTTTTCCGAATGCACTTCATGGGAAACACAAGTCACAAAGTATTTCAGTCAACATTTTTGTTAATAAGACATCTTAGAATATGAGAATAATTAAAGAGGAGACAAAATGTCATCCAAATCTTCAAAAAGACAATTAAATATCCTAGAGATTTGTCGGTTGGTTTTTCCCAGAGCTTTGGAATTTCCTATGGTTCACATTATGGAATGCACAGTGCAATAAAACAAGAACATTTGTTCTTTATTTTCCTTAAAACCACAGTTGTCCATTTTGTGTCTTCATTCTAAGATTTAGCTCCACTTTTCTGTTGTCTTTTTTTAGTGGTTAAATTATATGTAATGACATCGTAAAGAAAGAAAAAAAAGACTAGTCGAACTAGTCTATGAAGACCCTCTAACTTGGCCTATTCCATCTTTCTTTCTGTTGTGGCTTCACATCTTGAAGCACAGCAATGTTTGCATTCTGTATTTCTTTGCTTCATACATGCTTTCACTTATTGTCACAGTTTTTAACTTAAGTCACTTTGTGATGGCCGCTTTGTGTCACGTTAGGTCAGCATTTGGTTTAACTTAAGTTTTGAAAGCAGAGAGGCACATGTGAACTCAATACATCCTGCCATCGGTCCCTGCTTGAATGAAGGCAAATGTAAGGCAAAAGATCAAAGGCACTGTGCTGGTGGTAAATAGTGCTTTAAAGTTTGTAAGACTGAGAACAGGTTTTCAGAATCCCGTAAGGCTTGTAAGAAGTAGTCCCAGAATCCTGGCGCTGACATTATCCACAACATACACATTCCATTGGACAGTCACACAGTTAGCTAAATCCATCAAAAACACACAATAGGGCTGGTTGTTTGATGTTTCAGAAGGCTTATGAATTGCTGAGGTCAACGGCATTCAGGTGGTCTTGTGGCAAGTATGTGAATGTCCAGTGTGTATGGTTGTGATGGTGTTTTTGGCCATATGACCAAGGCTATTGGTGTAGCAAACTTCCTGAAGGCGGGTTCATTGAGGTGATTGGTCGGAATCTTCTACATGGAGTCCTCATCATGCTCCATTGGTTCATCAGCAATGCTGGCAAAAAGGACATGGACATGGGGTTAGCAAAGATGCTACATAGCGAGAAAGAGCCTTTCTTCTCTGTTAGCACTAAAAACCATGTGTGTACAGTGTGCAACCTCTACCTATTGCTGTTGCTTGTAAGGACTCCTACAGAGAGAGAAGCCAAGGCGTTGACAGTGTCCGTTTCCACACAGTCTCTGCTCTGAGCAGACAGGTAGGACAGGCCTACTGACCCACTGTAAGCCTTTACACTCGGCCAGTACTGACCTGCATCGCACATGTACACAAAGGTTTACACATGAATGCATGCCAACAAAAACACATACAAGCAGCCAGTTAGCAGTTTTATCAATGAGGCTGTCTTATCAAGACTCTTATTAGCATCATTTTGGTATTCCACTTCCAAAATGCTTAGCTACCACGGACTAAACATCAACGTCATTGTTTAGACAAATTAAAACAGCAGAATGACTGCATATGTCTCCTAATTTTTTTTGTTTATTACTTAATCATGGTTATTATGGGGATAGGATTATGATAAAAGAGGGATGTCCCCCTGAACTGGCAAGGGGAATTAGCTTCAAAAAGAAACCTTTAGGGGGGATTTTAGCCCCTTCCCTGCACTGTTCTTCTTCCTCCCATCACTCCCAGACCTGTGTTAGCTCGGCCGACCACCATCGCACCATAACGGACACTCACTCTGGATTTGTATGGCCGTCTGCAGCGAGCGCACCCCGTTTGCGCTGGGTTTCTGGAGCAGCACCTCCTCCGACAGTGGCTCCTGTAGGGAGAGGAGAGGATGATTACAGAAGCTGGGGAAGGGGGGACCCTCTTGTTTGTTGTGGCCCAGCGACGGCCTCACCTGGAGACCAAGCAGGGCGCCCACGCAGGCCTCTGAGGCATCGCAGATGGCCGTGAGGTCGTGACCTCCTTCCAAAGCCAGCACCACCCGACCTCCTGCTAGAGACATTAGCTGGCGGGTCAGGAGTCCAAAACCTACAGGACACACGCACACACAATGAAGCATAAACATATGAATGGTACTGTACATATGCACAAAGCTGAGAACATACCGTACTGTACCAACATTAGCTAAAACAGACCGTACTGTACCAACATTGGCTAAAACAGACCGTACTGTACCAACATTGGCTAAAACAAACCGTACTGTACCAACATGGGCTAAAACAGACTGTCCTGTACCAACATTAGCTAAAACAGATCTTACTGTACCAACATTAGATAAAACGGATCGTACTGCACCAACATTAGCTAAAACAGAACGTACTGCACCAACATTAGCTAAAACAGATCGTACTGCACCAACATTAGCTAAAACAGATCGTACTGTACCAACATTAGCTAAAACAGACTCTGCTGTACCAACATTAGCTAAAACAGACCATACCGTACCAACATTAGCTAAAACAGACTCTGCTGTACCAACATTAGCTAAAACAGACTGTACTGCACCATCATTAGCTAACATGTAAAGCTCCTTTGTAACTGGAATGAAGAGTACAGTGATGTCCTGACAGTCTGTGTTCTCTTCTCCTGCTCAAAATACAGCGTTGCTTACATTTGGCGGAGACCTTGTAGCCTCCCAGAGGAGCTGAATGGCCGCATGCCGCGTCGAAGCCAGCAGACACCAGAACCACATCAGGGGAGAACTCCTGCGCTATGGGCATCACCACCGTCCTGTATACACACAGACATGCATGTTAGCATGGTAAAGGTGCTACAGTAGTAGCCTCTTCCGTCCACTACGTCCAGTGTCGATTATGTCTCCCCGCTAGGGCCCACTATGACATTTCTTAACCTTTATTTTGTTTTAAAAATAATGTATTATCTAATGGATGCACCAGGAAGACACTGGGGAGCTAGCTAGCAAGCTACTTCAGTGACAGCCACTAATGTAAAATTTAATCACTCATTGGCAGCCGTGGCTAGCGAAAATAGCTAGTCACTTCAACTGTATCGGTATTGCTGGCCAGCTCGCTAGAAGTATTGCCGAACTATTTATGCAATTTTATTCAGATGAAAATTGTCAAACACATTCTACAGTAGCTGATATACAGTAAAATTACTTTGATTCACTTTGGTTGTGTAATGAGATGGAACTTTGAGTATAATAATATAATTTGTGTAGTCTATGAAAATATGAAAGATAGTCAAAGCTGTCATAATGCTTTATAATAAAAAATTAAATAATTATTTTAGTTGCACTGCAAAAAATGTGGAAGAGCCATGTGCCTCTTCCGCAGCTATGACGCTATGACATGTTCCTCAGGTGAGTGGAATATAACAATATAGACATAAAATATAATGTGAATGAAAATAATGTCTCAACCAATCTATCAAATTATTTATATATGCTCTGTACATTTAGAGAATGACTAAGTGATTCTGAAGTGAACCTCAACAACTATGCACTATTCATACTGTAATACTATACAATGCTGTAAAACTACACAAATACATTTGCACAATATTCTCTAGCTCTTAATTTCTCTATACTTTTTCCTTATATGCACTGTATCATATTAAGATACAAACTCTGTTTACCTCTTTGTGTGTATATATAAAAATATATAGTCCCACATAACTTGTATCATATTATGCAGCTGTCCACTTGCGGTTTTGCTACCTTTTCTATACTTTATGTAAATATCACTATACATTTGCACTTCTGGGTAGATGCATTACAGTGGCTTTGTACCTATATTTTGCTCATTGACAATATACATCACATCATGACATGACATCACAACAGGCTTATGCATGCTAATATTAGTTCAACTTTAATTATCCTTGTGTTTAATACATTTGTCTCAATCAGTTGACTCTCAAAAGTTATGTGTTTATAATGAAATGTTTTCCTAGCGGTGGGGTGTGGGGGGGCAAGGGTTACTTCTTAGCCTAGGGCACCAAATGTGCTAGGACCGACACTGACTACGTCTGATACATAGACCCCTGTAAGATCGACATGGGACTCCTACACATTTACAGATTTACAACACCTGTAAACAGGCCTGTTATTTAGTTTGTTATGTTTGTTGGTCGTCGTGCATGTCAATCAAAATACCTCGCTGGTCAAGTAGGCGGGTACTGACGCAGGTAGCCAGTGCTGTGTCCTAGACTTTACTTAAGTGAAGGCTGGCACTGTAAAAACTGGTGCTACAGTAATATACAGCCCATAGTAAACCAGTGTAGGGTTACAGGGTCTCCATGTGTCCTTATGTTGAGATTAGAGTATGATGCAGTCTGAATGGGCAATGCATCTCTCTTTAGATAAGGAGGCTCCTACCGGCTCTAGCAATGTGAACCATGTCACATCATTAACATGCAGCCTTGCTCTAGCACAAGCTCTCAAACATTTGTGATTCTTAATAGAAAAAAGAAAAGCTTGTGCATTAATAAAATACATTTAGAAAGAATCATTCTAGTCATTAAAATTGTCGTGTAAACGTTGAAGTCATGTCATGACCCGTATAAGAGCATCTCGGAGGGAGTCCCTGATGCAGTTTGAGGACCACTTCTGCAGCACAGTCTCATTTTTGCAAACAAGTTCCCTGCCACAAAAGCACTGCATTGTTCTTTCTTTAAGGCTTGTTTGCGTTTTAGGTGAATTATGTTTTTATAATCCCATTGTAGGAAAAAAGAAAGAGGGCGGAGGGCTGGTTCTGTCGGTTCACTTCAAAGCCAGCGTGAGCGAGTCTGGTTCTCGTTAGGGCCTTGTCACTCTATTCACGTCACTGACAACACTGAGCAAAGAGAGAGAACAGCCCATCTGGGAACCATTTACCTTCATTATTCTGCCTGGGGACTTTGGAGACCTCCCTTCTACACATACTCACACGCACATGCACGCTTACACACACACACACAACACGCGTACGCACACACACACACACACGCACGCAAACGTACACACACACACGAGAACAGGCTGCCATGACACATGCTGAAACATACTACAAGTCCATATATCATTACAAAAGTTAAAAGAAATACATATTCAGAGGCAAATGCGCCTTCAGGCATGCACGTGTGCACACACACACACACACACACGCGCACACACACCCCATATAGACTTATTGTTGGCGTAACAGATATCCAGGCTACTGTAGACGTTGGCTGAGATGCTAACAAGCTCCAAATACTACAATACACACAAAGATTGGACATAATAACCAGGAAACATACAATACACACTGTAAGCACTGAAAGAATCCTTGCACATACATCGTATCTAACTACCAGCCGCACAAACACATTTTAATCCCTCTTAGGTGTGCGCACACACACACACACACACACACAAACACACACACACACACACACACACACAC
>JAODVN010161101.1:7926-21092 GCA_025434125.1 Chologaster cornuta
CCCCCCCCCCCCCCCCCCCCCCCCCCCCCCCCCCCCCACCCCTCGTGCACGAGCGAGAGAGGAGAAACAATCCGCTATTATGACTTGAGTCACTGAGAGAGAGAAGGCTCAAAAGCAATGCGGCAGCCCTCATGTGTTGTCCACATGTTGCTGCGTTTGGTAGCCCCACGGCATGCAAATGACAGCTCACTTGCCCGGCTTTAAAGAGAGCGAGCGGTATTCCAGCTCTCTAAAGGCCATGCTCATGGCAACGAGAGAGAGAAAGAGAGAGAGAGAGAGAGAGAGATAAGGGACTGAACAATAGAATGACATAACGGAGAAGAAAACCACATCTGCGGTTCAAACATAAACGTGGGAGCAAGTCATATTGCAGGTATATGTATTGGGGACATTTTTTGCTTCTGCTAAGAGCTTCAATTTCCCTGAAACACAGCAGAAGACGGCAGACAGTTAAACCAAACTGTCGCCAACATTCGCGACACTAATGAGTCAAATAATAAATATGCTGCACTGTACTTGACTCATTTAACATAGGCACGTGACAACCGACAGCGTCTCGTCACAGGGGACACCAGGTCTGTGCCATGGCTATATTCCCACCACAATGCCAATGAGTGCACTCTAGAGGAAATCCTTCTGGTTTTGAATGCATTACTGCAGTGAAGGTGATGCGTGCACATTTGGAACATTTTCTGCAGATTTGAACAATACAGTGATGATAAACGTGCAAAATTGGGTCTCTATAATCTTAACCTAAGTCAATCTCCATATCCAACTCTTATTGTTTACGTTAATACCAAGGTTTTAACCTCTGCCGAGAGTTTAGCAAACACTCGATCACCCTCCAACTGCCATAAATAAGCCCTAAAAACAGCAGACGCCATTTTAACTGGTTGACAGAGGCAAACCAGTCCCCCCGGTCACAGTGCCACTTCTCAGTGCCAATACTCACTCGGTAAGTACGGCCTTATTTTTTTAATACACTTTTCCTGCCTAGGGCCTGTATTCACATCACACCTATTCCAGCTGCTGTTTCTTATTGCTGCAGGCTGGCAACATTTCCTAAATCTACAGAAATTCCTGCATGTCATCGTCTGGAAAACTAAAATAAAGTATTAATAAGGGAATTTAGAAAAGATATATTATAGAAATGGCATACTGGGTCACATAGGATAAAAACAGACAGCCATTAAGAACTGTCTAAATAAATAGGCTTGTAATGATTGTTACAAGGGGAACATTTGCATTTCCTTTAATTGTTCATGGAGAGAAAAGGTTTATCTGTACGTGGAAGAATAAAGCTGCACAGGCGTGTTTACGCCCGGCTCAGTTTGGCAATGGCTCACCATATCCTTCACAAACATGAATAGAGTAAATAGATCAATAAAATGTGGCTTGTAGCCCAGCCACGAGCTAGCTAACCTGGTTCATAAGCGAATGATGAACTCTTTGCTTTTCAAAGAAGCTTGTGAAGGTCTTCTTGTGGGGCGCTCTGTGGACGAGCGTATTGTGCGTCCCGTGCAAACAGAGTACGGGGCTAAGTAGGTGTGATACAGAATCTTCTTTTCCCTCCAATTCATTGTCAATCTTTTTTTTTCTTCGATTAACAGTTACAACAGGTAAAAAAGGATCTGTGCCACATTCAAAGGGGTGTTGTCTCTTCAGACAAACTACAGCCATACGCTTAATTTCAGAGCATCACACAAAAAAAAGAATCTTTGTGTGGAGTACTCTTTCAGCGCGCGCGCACACACACACACAACACACACACTCAATCATATATAAACACACAAGCTACCAGTGCAGGGTAGGGGTGAAACACGCCATGTCTCCCTCAATAACATACCAAATCCATCACAGTGCCACAGGCTGCACTGCGCTGCTGGAAGCAGAGCAGGTTTAATAAACAGCAGAGCAAGGCATGGCTCTGTAGAGTCTAGCAGAAGACATGGCAAAACAATCCCCAAGACCAATGACAAAAGAGGACCAGACTGAACTCCAAGACCGCTCCAAACTGAAACAGACGGAATTTGTCCTCTTTTCAAACCCATTTCATTTAACAGTTAAAGATTAAGGGAATGTTAGGGAGTTAAAAACAAGTGAGCTTCTAATAAGCGTCAGGCATTATAGGCTATAGCCTCAGTTTCCACTGCTGAAGGCCAGTAATTGCGTGACCCACATTGATTGAAAGGGCGCACAAGAAGTCAATCCACTTCTTGGATGTGTCCGTGACAGCTAGACTCGGGGCCAAGGACCGTGGCCTTGGCTGTGCGGGGTGCCGGGATTCAAACCACGGTCCTGTCAGACAGGGCAGGATATGTAACGTTCAACCAAAAAGCATAGCAATATATAACAACTGGATTTTTCAGAAAAGCATTGTTTTTTTTTGAAGAATTTGAAGGATTTTTGGCTCCATCTGAGGTTTTTAGAAGACTTCAAGATTATTCTTTACCGATGTCCATCAAGAATGCGTGTGCTCTCTCTCATCTTAATCTCATCTCTATTTAGTACAGACATCTACTGTAGGACACTACAACGTCGCTTCATCTGTAATCCCACCAGCAGAACCATTTCATTTGAATGTTCACTGTTGAAATATGGTGGTGTTCAGTAAACATGTGGGCTGCTGATAAGTAACCGCTGTATTCCTGCAGTTAACTGAAGTTGGACCATGGAGCCCTTGGGTGTCACCAGTGGGGTTCAACATACTAGTAAATGGGTTCGTTTATAATAAAAATCACTGTGTCAGAGGTCACAATTCTTCTGCAACAACAGCGGGTAGTTATGCAATCGCAACATTTTACCAGCTGTGGAGACTTTGACAAACTTTGTCTAGCGCGTTCATGTGTGTGTGTGCGTGCGCACGTGTGCGAGGGTGTGAGACAGCGCGCATGCAGATTCACTAGGAAATAGCACACACACGCACAGGTCTCTGACCTGCCTGGCTGTCAGCACACAGAAAAGGCCCCATTGTGTCTCCCCTAACAAGCCTTGCCCGCGGCAAGAGCCCCAAGCTGGGCCAGAGCAGAACAATAAACCCCCCACCCCCACCCCCTTCCACTGAGAGGAGGAACGTTCACACAGGCCACTCTAATGGAACCTCTCACCCCACCCCTCCATTACACCAATAGCATTCTTCGGCATGCCAATTCCCCAATCTAAATGTGCTGTGGTTTGCAAGGTCTCAACTGCTGTTGTCACAATGGACAGTCTCCCTGTAGAGGCTAAGGCTGAGCCAAGGTTTAAAAAGGCGCTGTAGGTTAATGTGAGCATACAGTAATTGTTTTAGAGCCATAAATTAATAGAAATGTCGTAGACATTCGTTAGCTAGCATAAGTGAGTCCTCTGTGGTGACATCTGCATTGGTCGATTGCCCCTGCCTCTAAAGATGTTAAAGAACAATTGTGAACAATAAGGTCTTTCAATTAGGGAAGGCGACCCTGCCTTGCTTGTCAACCACAACAGGTTTGTGAATGGACAACGGGAGGAGGCCTAGAAGGAGGCAGGTTTTCAAAATCTTAACTAGTATTTAATCTAGCTTGTTGTATCTCTCAAATACTACCAACAGTTATATAAGGTTAGGGTGGAGTTTTATGGGCGTGTGAGAAGTTTTGTTTTATTCCATTCGTTGTGGAAATCTGTTTGGACCAAAGTCACAACAACAAATGCTCACCTGTCCGTCAGGGCCATTTCATCAGCTTCATGTTTCTGTTTAAACTCCTAACTTTGACATTTCAGAACCATTTTATTAAAATGAGGTGGTAAAACTGATTACGCCTGATGTAGCTGCCAAAACATCTCAATGCAATCTACCAATAAATGTAACTGTGGTAGTAATACAAGCCGTTTCTATCTTTTAAGGAACGGTTCAAAAGGAATCACAAACTTCTTGCTAATTATTGCTATATGCAACACAAAAGTTTAGATACATTATTTTGTTTTAACTCTCCCTCTTCTCAGATCTTTTCCACAGAGGCTTACCTGAGGCTAAATAAAATAAAGCCCAAATAAAACTGAATCAATTTATCACCTCGATTTTGTTGCAACGTTTGAGTCGTATGCAGTTGTTAGTGACACAGGCTTACGTGTTTAATGTCTTTGTCAACACTTTAAAAGTGTCGGTGGCGTGCTGAAAAATGGCCGTGAGCATATTGGGGAGGGTGTTGATTTCCCTCGAGGTCGCTGTAATTGCTTCAAGCTTGCTCCGGCCAGGACCAAACCAGGAGGCTGGGCAAAGGAAGTAGGACAGGAAATGGCTCAGCCAGTATGTCAACGAGGTACTGGCTCTCTATAGAGCTGCGCCACACAGATAATTCGTGAAGAAACACGTTCACCATCGTTTGTTTGGCGGGAAAAGGTGGCAGTTGTGTTAAGCAGCCTCCCTTGTGTGGGTGATCCAGACAAAACCAGATTAAACAGAAATGGTGCAAAACCACTAGAGTTACGCACCAGAATGTTCCAAGTTTACGTTTTATTATTTTACGCACAGCATACTGCGTCCACATTTAATTTTGCGCTGACCAAACCAGACTTTTCAAGCGCGACAAAATGGCGTGCAAATCTCCTTTCTAGTCATTTAACATCTAGGCGAATGAATGTTCCCCTGCTCTCCAATGACCTGGTTCCTATCTTAGGGGTCAAACGTTGAGACATTCAAAGATCTGCTTTGAATCAAACGAGGGCCGGTTACTTATAAGAGTCAAAAAGCAGAACAAATGTTGAGATTATCAGCATGGATGTGCTAATATTATTCCAATCCTTAATCCATCATGTAAATGCATGAAAGAATGTTACGGTCGTGTGCCCTTAGAGACAAAGAAACAACACTATTTTAGCATACGGTGTCTAAAAATATTGTGAGATTGAAAACAAGACATCACGCATATGCTGTGGAGGCTCATCAAGTATTTGATGGGTTCATCAATTACAAAATTATAATTTAGAGACAAATGTCGCCCAACTTCCACACACAGGCACGCACGCGCACACACACATACACACAGGCGCGCGCACACACACACACACACACACACACACACACACACACACACAGGCGCGCACGTGCGCACACACACTCACACACCCTTATTAGCTGAACAGACACTAGCCAGACCACCGGTGGAAGAAAGATCACCCTGGAGCGATATCCAGAGAACAAGTGAAAGTTAGAAACCCAAAAGGGAAGAATGCTTTATCTCGAGCCTTTCCTATCCTGCCCCAAACCCTCCCGTCTTCCCATTACACCCTTTAGCCCTCTCTCCTCTTCTTCTCCATATTTTGGCCTTTCTTACAGACAGGATTAGCTCAGCAGGATGCCGGCATTCCTTCCCAACTGGTCGTCTTTGTCCGGACGTTCCCACTCCGCCCAGAATCCCACGTGGCCCTGCGCGCCGAGCGCATAACTCTTCTGATGAAAGGTTAAAGTACAAAGTGGAATCAATTAGTACTTGGCAGACAGGCAGAATTTGCACTGATGTTACAGGTTTGGTGGGAAAAACTCTGATCATGAACTAGGAGCCCGTTCTTAGGCAAGTCATGGAAACAACTTTTAACAGTTTTTAATATAGAGCAAGTTATATATTATCAGAATTAATATTTTACCAGAATCTAGCCTATTCTTAATTAAAAATGTTATTTTATCAGAATTATGGGCAAATTATTAGTTATTTATCTCGGTGCTTGGCAGTTGAATTTACCCCAAAGGTTTCAAGCTTTGTGCCTCTGGCGTAATGCCATGAAGGTCACACTCTGAGGAGCTCCACAGACATTGACAACTTCCTGCACCTCAGTCTCTCTCCGGTTTCTGCCGTCTCACTTCATAATCCTGGAGAGAAAAAAGAAAAGCGCTCTGTTCCCGGGGAGCGCCCCATTACAAGTCACCATTTCTTCCCCTGAAAGCGGCATGCCGAGGTCAGGCGCATCAAGCTGCGGCTATGCTAACAGGCCAAGTGTCAGTGCTCACTGTATTCTGCGGTGCAGGGGTTAGCCTTGCGTAGCCTCCCTAGGATTTACTGCAGAGAGGCAGTGTGGAGAGAGTTCAGGTAAAAGCAGTCTGCTCCACCAGTGAAGGGGTCATATTATTACAAGATGCCACAATTGACACCTAAGCGCACACACACACACACAGACACACACAGACACACACAAGCAGCAGAGGTGTGTCAGTCTCTTGTGATGAGCATATTGCACTTAAAAGTTGTATTAACACAGACTTTAGGCCCTGATATCTGCAGTGCTCTAGCCTCGTCGCCCCCTGAAAGACACACACACAGTTTAGGCATGCGTGTTCATTAGCCAGCCAGACTTGTTCATACCGAGGTCCCAAAAGGTCTCTGGTTTGTGTGCACTGCCTTCGACTCGGCGGCTTAGCTTACACAAGAAGGTCATTTTAATCAGGCGAATACCAGGCCGCCTAATCTGCGGGTCTTTGCCCAAGCATAAACAGAGGATATCCCTGGGCTCAGCCAGGATCACATACCTGGAGTCATGGAAAAGTCATTTCTGGAGCTGACCAGAGCAAGTCAATGAAGTCCTATCCCCCCTCTCCCCCCCCCCCTCTCTCTGCTATGGTTTTTTCAGCACCTGTTTGGTTTGTGTGTTCTTTCTGCATTCTGGGTCTCTCTCGTATTGTTGTTTTGGGAATGTCTAAATGTTCCCAAACAATGATGCGCCATATTGCAGGTCTGGCCAGCTACACTGGCCAGACCTGCAGACCAGTCAAATGCAAAAAGCATTCTCATATGGTCCCCCAGCGGTCCAGCCATGGGAATGCATGTGGTAGTGCGTTGTTTTTTATGCATGGTCGCACACAGATACCATCTTTAGCCGTGGTAACCCCATGAGTCGGTGCTAAAGATAAAAGCTGGCCAAGGTATGGTTAAGTGCAACCAACCCATTTCTCCACCATGGCCTCTTGTCTTACGCACAGCAACAAGTGGACAGGTTCTAATATGTGTGCACGCTCTTTGACTCTTTCCTCAGTCAATCTCTCTTTATTTTAGGATACATCTTTCTACACTGGATTCTGGGTCTTAAACCACCCATAAACATAACAGAACAAACCTAACAGAAGAAACAAAGAAACTATCAAATGTGCTAAATCTGTTATTTTTCCCCACATGCGTAAAGTGCCACATTTCTCTTTCAAAGAAGTCATTCATAGAGGTTTGTTTAAACCACCACCCCTCCTCCCCAAGCGCGGCACCTTCTCTTTAAACTGCTGTCTGGCAATGGCTTGTCAGCCTTCATCCTGTGGCTGATAAGGCCCTGATAATGCCTCGCTCTTTGTCAGGCTATCGCTCACCAGTTAAGGCTACATCTAGCCATGGTGTGGCGGTCTTGTTATCAGCCATGTCTGACTGAAGTGTAGGCAGCTAGATACACAGTAGGTGGAAAACAGTCTAAGCCCGTTAATACCGTCTCAAGAGACAGTTAATACCGACTGATATCTCACTGATAACTCCATGACAGTACAAGCATTTCCTGTTCCACAATTGTCTGAGGCCAAGAGGCTACAACATTCTGTTTCTATACCACTGGTTGTTTTTTTACTCCTTTTTTTCCTTCTTACTATTAGTGCCTAACGAGCCTGCTTACGGGAAGCCTGTCCCCTTCCTTCTGAAAGCCGCTATCAGTATCCAGAGTGGGATCTCGAGGGAGCTGCTATTCCAGGTCTGGTGCTTATCTTTGGGTGTCCATCGGCGCTACTCTGCTCAGTGGACCGCAGACCATACGGTAGGTGAAGAGTGACGTCTCACAGATACACAGGCTCCGCCCCCGCCCAGAATGGACATGAGAGAGAGTGGGTAGTGTGTAATATGCTTTTAATGTTTAGGATTGTGGGACGCTGGAAGACACAGGACAGGGAAATGTGGAGAAGGAAGGGCTTTAGCAGTAATGGCAGAAACGATGAGACGGAGGTTTTTATTTGCCAGACGTTTCAGCCATCGAACGCACAATTAAACCATAAGAGAAAACATGCTATGGGTTAGTTTTACAGTATGCTGTGTGTGACACCAACAGCATACTCTGTGTGTGTGTGTGTGTTTGATGATTATACCAGACAGGGGAAGGAACGGACATGTCTTTCCTCCAGACGTTATTACACACGGCCTGACATTGCTCAATGACAACGACTAGGGCCAAATCTAACGCAGATCTCTGCAGCCTAATACTTGACATAACTTAAGACATATCACTGCTTTGTGGAACAGGAGACAGATGTTATGTGTACAATGGTTTCAAGACCTTTGCACGTGCACACACGCACGCACAAACAGGCGCACACACACGCACACACCTGAGACAAGATGATGCAGATACAGTATAAAACTCATGTTCATCCTGTGCATTACGGCTAGACAAGGAGAGTGTGATAAATGGATTAGGCACCTTTGGAGATTTGAGAGACATTTGGCAACAATTTAGAGTCACACAGCCAGTGCTGTATCATATTCAAATAAATAGTCCCCTACCTACTTATTACGTGTTCAATTCAAAATGATACGGTTCAATAACCATGCCACAACAGAGAACATGAAGCACCTTTTAAATGAGGAAATGTCCTTCCAGTACAGAGATCCGATTTCATTCCAGTTTTTAAAATATTACGAGACAATAAAATAAGCTTGTGTGCACTTTAATTTGGTCGGGTTTGACCTAGAGCTTGTGGACTGCTGGACGTGGATGAGAGCATGGCGCGTTTTCACTATGGTCCCATCTAAATTCATTTGCCAGCAGTGGGGAAAGTGTCCCATCTGTTAAAAAGGAGTGGAGCAAAGGGGAGGGGAGGGGAGGGTTCCAACCTCAGAGCCAGGTGGTCCCAGAGCGATGAGGAAAACCGCAGGAGGAGGAGACAGGTTGGAATGCCAGAAAGGCTTCAGAAGGCGGCACAGATCAGACCGGAGAATATGAGCTAGATGAAGACTAATTGTGGAATCAATGCGTGGAGAGAGGGAAGAGTGATTGGCAGGTGTCACTTGGGGGGTTGTCATGCAACACCTGCCATCACTTAAAAGCCCACCGATGGTCTAGCTTACGGCGTCAGCCATACTTTAACATGGTATTCTTCTGCGTCGGCCACGCAGCCCTGGGCGCAAAGTTGAGTGCGCGATTAATGTGAAGCGGGAAAATGCAGAAGAGAGAGAGAGAGAGAGAGAGTCTGAGCCCTGCACTGTGCATTATTAGTTTGCAGTCGTCCCTGTATGGAATTGGTCCAATTAAATTACTGGTTGTGTTTCATTGGTCGTTTGAAACTCCGAATGTGGATTTAACGTATCACCGTTTTACAGTTTCATTCCATCGGAGAGTGGTAGAAATGTTGAGACTATCATTGATACGCGTTTGTCAAGTATGCTGGTATACTGCCTTGCTAGGCAGGCAGACAACAGAACTGTGTAAGGCACAACATGGACAAGCAGCCAGCAGAATAAGTAAATAACCATAGTCCTTAGTTCACACACGCACACACACACAGGTCATGCCAATCAAGAGGGCTGTTTCAGGAGTTATTCATTTGACATTAGGGAGGACATGGTGTCCCCCTATTCAAACTCTACACTGGCCCCTTGCCATTCTCCTGCTCTCTCTCTCTCTGGGCTTCATCGGCCTTTCCCTTCATATCACCCGAGTCTCTCCGACATGCCTGACTATGTCTCCAGTCGTCATTAGCCTACTTACAGTAGCAAATACTATACTTGTATACTTACTATTACATTATACAGTAGCAAGTATTAAATATCACAGTAGCAAATATTAAACTATTATACTATACTTGTATATTTACTACTATTACATTATACAGTAGCAAGTATTAAATATCACAGTAGCAAATATTATACTATTATACTATACTTGTATACTTATTACTATTACATTATACAGTAGCAAGTATTAAATATCACAGTAGCATATATTATACTATTATACTATACTTGTATACTTACTACTATTACATTATACAGTAGCAAGTATTAAATATCACAGTAGCATATAGGTGGCGACTATTAGGTAGGCTGGTCTACACATCACACAGCGCAGTAGTGCATCCTCTACGCCCTTTACGTGCACAGAGGGGCTCCCCTTTAACTCCCCCACCCTCTCAGAATGGAGGGTTCAAACCTACACATCTGAAACTGACCCTGGTTTCTCCCTCTTCCCAACAGGCACACACACACACACAGTGTACCGCCATCCGGCTTAAAGCCCCAAACAGCGGTTTGTTCCGGTGGTTCGCCGGGGTTAATGTGGCGTCGTAAGTGGAGACACGAAGGCCAGTTGCTGACTGGGCCTTTTTCGTCCTCCCCCCGCCCCCCTCCCCTCCGCTCTCCCACACAAGACTTGTCTTGCCGTTTCCTGATCTGGTTTGCTCTCTCCGTTTCTCCATGCACCTCCCGTGCCGTGGATCACTGCCTGGCTGGCGGTCCAGCTGCTTCCAATGTTCTGTGAATCTCGCCTCCCCGCTGCCAAAGAGAGCGACGGCCGACCGTTGAGAACGAATGCCTCCGTGGAGATTTGGCCGCCGCCGGGGGACCGCTACGTTATCGGTGCTGTCAAGCCTTTAGGTGCTAAACATAAAATGCGTAGGCGCCCACAAATCACGTGGTTGTCTGCTACGAGGTTCTGTCCCTGTGAGTCAGCGTGGTTGGCGGGCGACGACGCTCAGCCGCATTACAGCTCTACTAACGGCACATTTCACAGAGAATGCGGCGGGATGGTTCGTGTTATCCATTTGAAAGCCACTTTACGTCAGAATATATTTAACGATAGTCTTCCTGTACTTACACTGAAGCCATTATTCACAATAAGGAAACATTACTGATGGGTGCATAAAACGGCAGAGGCACTGCAATAAAGTAAGTAACCGTTACTGCGTACATTGCACAGTAGTGCTGCACACTAATGAAGAGCGTCCAGTAATGTCAATAGCGGTTAACAAGCACTAGTAAATACTTTACCAAGTAGTCTTTAAACACCACAGTATGACCTTTTTGTAATAAATTAATAAATACACTTAAGAAAGAGTTTTAAAGAGTTTAAAATAGAACTGCATCATGAACAATAAGGTTAAAATAACAAATCTGTCTCTACAAGCTTAAAATAAAATTAAAATAAACACCTATCACATGTTCAACCAAGGTTTGGGGACAGGGAGGGGAATATATGGACCAACAGCCCCTGTGCTTGAGCTGCTTTCGAGTTCTCAAGGCTGATGTGCCTCTCCTGCACAGGGTCGTCTTGCGCAGCTGAGCTACATGGGCCATAACCGTGGATGTTTGTGTATCATCATTTATTTGTCATTAATTCACTTTACGCCTGCAAACCAAAGGCAAGTCAATATCACAGCGGCTGCCTGTCCCAGTGAAAGTAATATCAAGACACACAGACAGACATACAAACACAGAGACAGACATATTTCACCAAACCAGGTGATATTTTTTCCCCCCCAGAGGCAGTTTGGGGTTTTTTCCGCCGCAGCCTGACAGATGCGACAGAGGGAACGCACGCTCCTTGCTGCCTTTGTCGTTCGCACGCACGCACGCACGCACGCCAACCTAACCATAACCGTGGATGTTATGTTTATCACAGCGGCTGCCTGTCCCAGTGAAAGTAATATCAAGCAGTAAGTTAACAGACAGTGCTTGGCCTTGAGCGGGCCTATTGGCACCTCGCTAATGCTGGATTTGTAAAACCTGTCCGTCTAACAAATAATTAGAAACAGACACTGTTTGGCATCTCAAATGCCTGGGGATGTCAAATAGTCAGCATTTTTTGCTGGCATTCTGACATCTATGTTGTGAATAGGTCCGTCGTTCTAAAAGGATTTTTACGATAGCCACGGTTGTCTGAGGGAGCCAAATGTATTATTATTGTTTTGTGCATGCTTTGTCTGTAGTAGACAACTGTACCGCCAGCCAAACAAACCACAGCTTAGTCAGGACATATCTAACGGTGGCCTCCATGCACTCACCATTATAACAGCAATAGGATGATTTACCTGTCAAAAAGAGATGTGCCACTGGGAAACTGTAAAGCCACGCGCACACCTGTGAATGGCGATAGCCACATCTACCTTAGGGCCCAAGCTGACATACATTCCCTGCTGTTATTCCACGCATATCGCAGCACTCTGTAAAACCGCCGGCTGCTAATTGCTTTCACATTACATTGCAGCCGAGCCGGTCTTGGTGCCTTTCCAAGACCACCTTGGTGACAGGGGGTGTGCACATATGCAAACCCCCCGCCGCCAATCACACTGCTTGCTGCAATAGCGTGCTAGCGTGTGTGATACAGGCTAACGTGCAGGCAGCTATGTAAGCAGCAGTAAAACACTTCACGGCTATTGTCCCCCCGACTCGTAAGTCTGGCTTAACTTTGTAATAATATTTTTAAAAGTTAAATCATTCTGTAAAGTGGAACTTTACATAATCCTTCATGTGGCAATTAAAATTCTCGACCCAAAGGCAAAATGAGGCCCATTCAAAATCCACAGTATGGCTTCCAAATACATTGTATGTCATTTGAATTTAAATGTAGCACAACCTTTTAAACACGTTTTATTAGTTCTGGTAGACTTCTCAGCAATGGGTTATTTGTTCCATTGTAATATAGACAGACGTCAAGTAGTTCTTTCTCATAAATACTTTTTAAACTTAAAATAACAGAATTATAGCATTCCCTTTTTTTCCACGCACTTCCTATTTTCCAAAATAATCTGTAATTTGTCAACAAACTGTATTTGTATGTAATTTGTAAACAAAACAGTTTTTTTTCTGGCCCCACAAAAAAAGTTTTTAGCACTAAATAATGGCACATTTATCTTGTGGGAATATATGCTACACCAAATTCCCATTCTTAATGAACTAACTTCCTACAAAAGTGCCATGACACCCACAATTCAGCAGGAGAATGAGTCTATGGACCATAGAGTCAGATTCAAATGAAACATCGAAGGCTACATAATGGGCACTATATACAGTATGCATGGCATATATTAAAATAACACAACAATCTTGTGTTTAATCAATCAATCTTTATTTATATAGCACTATTTATACAAATTAATGTAGCACAAAGTGCTTCACACTACAACATCATTAAACAATATAAAATTAGTAAAAAACGAATATAATATTTAAAACAAACAAACACTCATCCCAACCCTCCAA
>JAODVN010161102.1:0-14389 GCA_025434125.1 Chologaster cornuta
CAGGGAAAACCATCCTCTCAGAGGCATGCCTGTTATGAGTCATTGCTGCATACATTTCTGCAGCTCAATTTGCCAGACTTTGCAGACTATTTAAAATTGATTAAGAGTAGGGGGGATGTATCTGCACTGACATGGGTTGGGGGTAATTGTCCTGATGCATAGGCCAGTGTTGATGTATCATTAGAACCCAGGGTTTGAACTGCATAGGATTGCCAGGACACAATGGGGAAACTCAGGCTGACTAGAGGCAAAGCGAAGATGGGCTGCCTGTTTCTATTTTCCTCATTTTCATCAAGGTCACTGGACATGAGGAAGTGTAGTTTGTTCCTCAGTGTTTGCCTGTGGACTCATGGCATGCTTCCTTTTTTTGTTTTCCTTTTTAGATCTGCCCCCAAAGCACCAGCGAATGAGAAGAAGGAGCGCCCTGTTAGCACCATGAGTGAGGCCTCCAACTACACAGGCGGCTCGGACTATGCCGTACACCAAAGTAGCCCTGCACCTCGAGTGAGTGGTCTGCGCTTCCTGACTTAACTGACATGGCATCATCTTAATGAATTTAATGGATTCATTTTGAAATCACAAGGAGGCAGGGTGGATTAGTGGATACTGGCTAGGGTGGCCAATTCCTGAGCCAAAAGGTCATTTTTAATCCCCATTAACTTTTTAGATACTTATTCTTGTAAGCATCCCTAAGCAAAGACATCGTCATCCCACACCTTCCTGCAACCTAATCTGCTTGAAATTAATTATATATTTCTCAAAGATATTTTTCTGCTTACTAACATAACACCAGCATGGCATATGGAGAAGTTGGTTTTTGTTGTTTATACTTTACAATTACAATCATTCCTTATACATTTGCAGCCCTCAAGACCCCCCAAAAAAGTGCACAATTTTGGAAAACGATCCAACTCAATCAGGAGGAACCCAGGAGCTCCAATAGTCAAGAGCAACTGGCTATATAAACAGGTGAATTAATGCAAATGATATTTTAGTAGTTATACATGTGTGTAATTTAATCATTTTCTAAATATGAAATGCAAGTATATTGTCATGCATCATTGCAAGCAAAAGTCTATATTGATTGATGTTAATTTTACAAACCAAGCTGTCCATCTCATGTTCTTATGATTTACTTAAATGCCAATCCCTCGTCAGTAACCCAGTAGCTTTTACCAAGGGTGAACAGGGGACACTTGAGGCAGTACTTAGCTGCACGCAGCTTGCTCGTTCTTCTAAAGAGGGAGACAGCCATTTAGACTTGATTGCAGTCTCCTGGCACAATTGTGTGTGCAAAGCAGGCTTCCTCTCCCACAGCTGCCAGCTGCTATGTCTTTGGGGACCTTAATACGGGTGATGGAGTTCAAGCAAAAGACTCACAAATCTGCCGCCATCTAGAAAAGCTGGATTTGCACTTTTATTCCTCCCCCCGCCGCCAGTATTCAAACCTGGAAGCCATTGAAGTCTCACAAAAAAACAGCAGCCCTTGAGTTGATCCACTGGGAGAACAAAACTTATTGATCCGTTATAAAAGACTTTCTTTCGCCTCTCTTCTCGCCCAAACGTTTTATGACCACAGTGAGATGTGACACACAACTGTCGGTGAATGGGACCTCGTCATCCGTGAACACATCAAAGGATTGCAAGCCATATTTCTTTTTACATGCAGGACTTTCAGAGAGGAAATGCAATGGATTCATAGAAGCAGAATATTTCTAAGCATATCACCCTTCTGAATGCCTTGTGTAGTAAACCTGTAGTAGTTCTAGGAGATCGTAAGTACCCTTTAGGTACCATACCTTTTGACCATAATGAGGTCCCTTTCCCCACATCTCTGGTCAGACGTTGAATCTAAAGCTGAAGTACGGCTCGTTTGTTCAGGTCTTCCAAGAACAGAAACCTAGGCAGTTAATACCTTATCCCACATTCCTACATTACTATTCTATGTTACATACCGAAGCGCCCTCAACAGCATTAAGTTATAATAATTCATGTTTATTTTGTAATGCCCACCATACATTATGCACCATCTTAAATGCCAGTCTGTTGATTTACTTAAATAACATACTCTACACAAGGGTGCAGCACTGTTTTTGATTTTAATGTGTTCAGTCCAGCATACTAGAAATAAAATACTTTTCATAACACAATTTGGGTGATACATTTTTTTAAATATCTGGCTAGAATAGGTCACATGAGAATGCAAGTGAAGTACGGAATCAAATCAAGCACATATTGGGTTTCGTGGAGGGTTGCCCAAAATGTATTTGATATGTAACTGTCTTAATGTTGCTTATGTAGGACAGCACAGGAATGAAGCTTTGGAAGAAGAGGTGGTTCGTGCTGTCTGACCTGTGTCTCTTCTACTACAGAGGTGAGTATTGTCTCAGCTACAGTTCTGTAGCAGGGATTACTTTGTCTTGCACTGCTGGTAAAACAAATAAGGTAGAATACTGTGGTAATGCAGTTGTGACCTTCAGAACTAGGAGCTTGATGAATCTTAATATTGTTAAAAATAGAAATATTTGTAATAAAATTCGGTCCACGTGCTGGAGAAAAAAATCTGGATTTAGTCACTGGCCTTTTTTTTTTTTTTTATGAAGAACTGCTGTGATGCTTCCAATAGGTTTTCTCCTGCAGTTAAGAGACGTTAGGGCTTGTGTTATTAATCAAATATATTTGATTAATTTCAGTTTTTGTTTTGAAGCTATTTGAAAAATGACTAAGTCGCAAAATATAGATTAGTGCTTCCTCCGCTTTCACTCAAAAGTCAGCGCCAGGTAACATCCAAAGTCATGTCCCAGTGCAGATTATATTAGGTTGGGGAAGTCCTTTGGGTTTCTGCTGGTTATTGTTGCACCACGCTGTGTCTGTAGTTTGTGTTATGCTATGAGTCATCAGTCATTTATCATTAACCCTTAAAAGATCCGCCAGCCCCTGCGGAGTTTGTAATTTTACCATAAATGATAGAAACAGAATTTTGTTTCCCTCTAAATCTAGACATTACGCCGAAGAGATCGATTATATGATTTGTGCTATTCTACATAGCAGCAGCTATACAAGACTACGGCGAAATTGCCTCTTAAATGCATTCCTTAAAATTGTGCTGAAAACGACATAGGTTTATATTTAATATCTTCAGAAATGTAAACACTAGAAACAAACCGTTTTTTTTCTCATACTCCAGACTAGGGATGTCACGATATCAACATTTTAGTAGTGGATACCCAATACCAGTGAATTTCGTATCGTAGAGGAAACACTGGTGGTGTATATCCACTGAAACAAAGGGTTGAATATGTTGTATATATCCACAAAGATAAAGTGGATATACACTTAATTCAATAAAAGGCAGTTCCTTAGGCAACATAAAAAAGGCCAGATAAACCCACTATTAAATCATTGATTTGGTTTTATGGTTGATCCCCCAGTTCTTTCATGTAACCGTTGGTATCTTCGTCAGGGATACAGTATTATTAGTTTCCTCTCTCTTTGAGTCTCTACCGAGGTTGAGATCTTTCCATCTCATAATTAAATATTCTTTCCTTTATTCACTTTCCTCCGTGACCAAAGCCTTTTAGGAAACCGTATCTAGCGCTCCATAATCTTGTATTCAATGAGATGTTCCCTCTTTCCCATGCAGTGCAAATGGTCATATTAAATATTGACACAGCTGTGCTCAAAGGCGGTGAAACCCCCCCCTCCTGAAAAATTCAATGATGGCCGTGAATCAATATTAATGTCAGGTAGTACCAGGCCCACGGCTGCTACTGTGCTTGCTAGTGCTGCATAGAAACTGTAATAATTGGCTGGCAGGAGCCTAGAATGATAGTCATGGCTCTCATTGTGTGGTTGCAGACGTTGTTTGTGCTAAGCAGGATGATGTGACGACAAGCCTGTTATTTCTGGTCTCTGCTGTTCCCCTTGCCCTCTTTTCCACCCACTGGCTGACAAAAGCCGGCATCGTGCAGTCAGACGTGTCTTTTGTTTGAATGCATCGCTGCTATCTGCCACAGTTATTTCTTTTAGGGGTACACATACTGTTTAGCCTGTGGTCCCGGAAAATAATAGAATAATTTGCTTTCAAATCTCTTTGATATATGCACAAGGAGAGCCCCGACCTCCAGCATGTGACCATATGATCGACATGACTATTGCTGTGCGCTAAAGAGCACCCTTAGCGCCATCTTAGGTGGGAGATATGGGGAGAAATAGGAGGACCCAGTTAGTACGGAACGCAACCAACAGATCAGTTTTTCAGCCATGGAGCTTGTTTTTACCGATCTGAGACAAACCAGCATTCATATAGTGAACATTCAGTCCTCAGATTTGATACAATGTGTATAGGCCTGAACCGGTCTTTTGTTGACCATTGCATAACACCCCTGGGTTGAACTATATTTGATTGTTCAATTATTCACTATTGAAAGCTACAAGCCTGGCGTATATGCCAGAGTTGCCTTTCTCTTAGCAACATAAACTGATTGTGCAGCAGTTTTCATAATTGCATTGAAACCTGTGTGTCCACTGAACCGCAAGCAGGTGCATTGATGCCAGCCAATATTTAAACATTCTGTGTTGCTGTGCTACGCAGATTGCTGTCTTAAACTGGGAGGTTAAACAATACTTTGCATAAGACCCTCTGACCCATTATAACCCCCCTCCCCTCTCCCTGTTGAGTGAGATGCTGCAGTCTTCCATTTTCTGCTTGGGTCTCTTAGCTAATGAGGATTAAGAGGGTTGAATCCAAACCCATATATTTTCCTCTAACTGGGTGCTGCTGTTCTGCAGATCAACTTTGTCCTTTATTCACATTTATCCTATAGTCTTGTGTTTCTAGTCTCTATTCTCCCTTACTTTATGTCCTTCTCATGATATATATTGAGGCTGGGAGGAAATGTTTAACGCGTTAACAAATATTAATGCAATTGACGCAGCACTTCATCCGTCTCCTTTTAAATTAGGCTGCCGTACTACCTGTAGTGGCGAGCTTTGAGCGTGCTGACCAAGCCAAATCATACTAGCAAATAGATTGGATATAACTAGCATGATGGTGAAGGACAACGGTGTACTTTTTAGAAGTAAAGCTCACCTTTAAATAGTATTCCCAATGGCAGTTTGGACTACACGACTGTGATATTTACAATTTGCAACACCGAATTAAAATACAACAAAGCACTTCGTCTTTAGTAGGCTACCTACCATACACAGCAAAACACCCAGGTGATTATTGACGCCACGTAAGGTTACAGGAGAATGTCATTGTTTCTGTCTCCGTTTACGCTAGAGCTGTGCTGGTCGTCTGCCATCGTTAGCGTGGTTCAAATGTGTTTGTTGTGCTTCGCTTGTGTGACTTTCCAGACTTCTGATTCGAACTGTGGGAAGGACCTCTGCTTATTATAATACTGGCGCGCAGTTATCACTGGATTGATTATAAAAAGTTTATTAAGCTGCCAGTGACATAAAGTGTTATCCCACAAACATCGATCAAACAATTTCACATTTCCTTCACTGTCTCTCCCGTTAGCTATTTGGCTTCTTTTATAGCCACACGTCTCAGTATTGCCACTTTGAACTATTCTGCCCCTACCTCGCCCTACTAGGTCAGGGCTTCTCAAACTTCAGCTCGCTCAAATCTGGCATGAGGTCATTTCCCGATCCATCACTCTCTCCCATTCCGTTCCTTTCTCTCTATACTGTCCTGTCCATTAAACAACAACAAGCACAACCAAGCGATCTAAATAGATTATTCGCAGCAATTTTGGGGGATTAATTTGTTTTAAAAAAAAAATGTATGGATTCCCAGCCATAACATACAGTATATCCCTTAATCACACAGTAGTTAAGAAGAGGTTCATGAACAATACAACAGTAATGGAGTTTTCAAGATAATATTTTCATTTAAGTTGAGAAGTTCATGTCAGCAGGTCATAGGGTTTCTCCCAAATCCAAATATAGCCGCTGTCCCCTCGCAGGGTCCCAGTTCATATTTGAATTTGGAATGTGGAGTATTGCTTCCTGACTCTGCGTGCTGGTTTTTTTCGCAGATGAGAAAGAGGAGGGTATACTTGGTAGCATCCTCCTACCCAGCTTTCACATATCCATGCTGTCAGTGGACGATCATGTGAACCGAAAGTACGCCTTCAAGGTCAGTGCATTCTCTTCCTCTCCGTCTCTCTTGGGATGCTTGCTTTTTGGTTGGAGGCATTAGATGATAATTGAAGCAGCATTGTTTTCAGGGAGGCAATTGAAGCGTGTGGAGAATAGCTCATTCATAAATCTACTGTATCACGTTTATATTTTGAAGAAAAAAAACATTACCGGTACACTTAGTTGTGTTGTAATGCCCCCAGAGTCCAACATGTCACACCCACATCGCATTATGTTTAACAGCGTCTGCCTCGCCTGTTCCCTTGCTTTGAGCGAACTGGCTCCGCTTGGTAAATAGTGTCCAGAATCAAGCAAAGTTAGCAGCCAGCAACAGTCTCCCAGACGCAGGCGCAGCATGCAACGTGGGTTTGTTTAGCGTCACGACATAGCAAAAGGATGTAGAGATCTCAGCCTCAACCCGCTTCATGCCAGGTTCAGGTTTGCTAAAGGCGAGGTGGATACGGTTTTTAGACTTGGCCCAGAATTTGATCGATCAAACATATTTGTCTAATGTTAAAAACATAGGCCACTACACAATCAATGAATTTCTGATTGCAAGTATTAAACAACAAAATCATGAGCAAATAGAGGGGAGGGGAGAACACATGTTTTCATTTGAGCCTAGTTATTTGTGATTTTCTATAGCCATAGTGAAATTCTAATTATATAAATTATAACTGTATAAAGAACTATATATGTGGAGGGGTAACAATACAAATTAATAAACAGCCCTTAGAAGATGTTAAGATTTTTAAATAATTATTTCATATCAAAACCACTGACTTTTTGTTACTTCATAAAATTCCATGCAAAATTGTGTCCACTAACTAGTAATATTGGCCACAAGATTAGCTGGCTCGGTAGCCTGTCCATGAGGGTGATTCTGGAGTGTCACTCTAAACGTTCTATTCAGTAAACTGAGCATTCATTCAATGTGAACTCTATAGGTCACGTAAGGCTGTTTTTAGGAGCTACTGTGACACCAACTTAGTTTTCGTACCTCCATGTTGTGATTGCTTGCTTAACATTCTGTTTCTCTCTCATTTTGCCCTGTGTGTGCTTTAACAACATGGTTGTTTGTCTGCGGTGAGGGATTGTCTACTGGGGAGCATAAGCAGTGTTTACCAGACACAGCATTGCATGGTAAGTCCTGTAGCATTCTAGGGAGATTTACTAACCTTTTATCTACTGGCTGAATGACTCATGGCCTGAAATATGCGATTGCCATGTGTTTCCGCAGCTGGCGTCATTTCACAGTCCGTCACCTGGCATATCTTGTGGAGTTATTTGTTTTAGACATGCAAGATGTTGTAAAATCACCCTGTAAAAGGATGTCTCTCCAGCGTATTATTTAGCCATGAACTTAAATTTGACGGCCTTAATTCGCCAGATGGGATAAAAATACTAAATCTTAGATGACTCACTGCTGTCTCTTCTCTTTCAGGTGACCTCTCTTTCTCTCTCCCTCCCTCTTTTTCTCTCACCGTGGCCTGATTTTCTGTCAAAGTAGGCGACGCACCCAAATATGCGGACGTACTACTTTTGCACAGACACAGCCAAAGAAATGGAGTCTTGGATGAAAGTAATGACAGATGCCGCGCTCGTGCATTCGGAGCCTGTCAAAAGGTTTGTGGAAAATGAAAAAATAGCCTTTGCTTATTTGTTTGTGTATTTGAATGTGAAAGATTGATTACATTTTTTCTCGAGAAATGGGAAAAGCTTTAATTTGTGGTTCCTTCATTTCTTCTTCGACATTCCGGGTATTAAGGCCGGGTATATATTTTTTTTTTTATCCGCCTTTGTCATGCATAGTACATTTCTGCCCTTTGACCTGTCTGATCTTCTGTCTAGTTTTACCTTGATGCATTTGAATGTGTTTCACAGGAATATCATATGCACTGTCATGTGTGCTTATCACACAGGGAAGCTCTCAAAAGCTCCATTGCAGATATTTCAGGAATTCTTGTGTATTAAATGCCTGTTACTGTACCTGGCAACATTCCTTTTCTAATGCCTTCATTTCGCAGGTGAAACCTGTAGTGTAACACGAGGAAATGCTTCTTAGTGATATGTAGTCTCCCCGACCAGCCCCACATTATGGCAGCCTATACATTAGCTGCCAAGATAGTTTTAAAGAAACATCTGAACTCAAGCCTTGAAATTAAATCTTTTGAGGTCCACTCCCTCTTCGGGTTTTCATCCATTTGTATAATCTGCCCAAACAATTATGAGGTAATGCATTTAGGCCTTTCTAGAAGGCTAAATGTGTGTTTTAACTGGGCTGAAGGAAAAACTCACAGCTGGAAAATACATTACGCTTGGCTTTGAAGGCTTCTGCAAATGGAAATTCAGAAAGAAACTTTTCATATTGCTCTCTTATTGATAACCCGGACAATTTCTCCGTATCAGGGGCCTAGTCTGATCTTTAAATCTGTGACCTTCAGTCTACTCGAGGCCAATGAGCAGCGGTATCTATTACCACTTGACATCTCTGTCTGGACTACAGAGATGTGTGGGAAAGGTCTGCTTGGGGCAAAGGGCAGCTATGATGGGGCTGAGTGCCAACGTTGAAAGAAGCGTCTGAAGAGAGGCAGTGTTTTATTGGAGATATCTTGTTTCTTTCCACATGCCTTGGCCGCTCTGTCAGATGGAAGAAACATTGTGCCTCCGCTCTTCCTCCGAGATTAATTTTCTTTCGTCTCAGAGCTGCCCCCCAAAGAACACCACTCAAATGGTTTGCTGTGCTCTCAGAAGCACTTTAGCCGTGTGTCTGAGTCATAATATCAGGCAAAGACATTACCCGCGGTCTACTGAGCCTGTGGGAACACTGATTTGTATCACAGACACCTTATGTAAGGCTAATCTAATGAAGTTATCATCTCTCCCTCTCTGGAGCTTGATCACATGTCTCCTTTATTGTTCTACATCCTGCTCCCTCTCTCGTCAGGTTGGACAGGCTGAAGGTGGAGCAGTGCGGCCCACAAGAAGTCAACCACATCGCCAACCACCGGCTGCAGCCCACGCGCTCTGAAAGCCACAACAACGAGCGCAACCGCCAGCCGGAGCATTCCGGCATCTCCGCCGGCAACACTACCACCGCCGCCGGCAACAACAACAACGTTGGCTGCGCCGCTGTTGCCGACAGCGGCAACGCTAGCTCCGCCCCCGGCGCGATGGAGGTGGAGAGGAAGCAGAGGGACGCCGAGCGCTACGGCTTCTCCACGGAGGGCAGGCAGCGCGAGCGCCCGCTCACCAAGATCAACAGCATCAAGCTGCAGCCCACGCAGGCAGCCGCGGTCACCGCCGGCATCAGCTCGCCGCGCACCCCAGAGACGGAGGTCAACGGGGCGGGGGAGCACAGCCCCTCTGAGCTGGGCGGAGCCCCTCCTCTCCGGACCCCCGCCCAGGAGCCAGAGCGGACCCTGAGCCGCACCAACTCCATGCAGCAGCTGGAGCGCTGGGTCCGAACTCAGCGGGGGCGCGGCCAGGACGAGGACACCAGGAGGTGGGTAGGGCTGAAGGTTTCTTGGCTGCCACATTCCTAGAGCAGCCAAGCCGACGACGTTCCTCCTGAGTGCAGTGGGAGCCTTTTTAGGGGCCGCACCACAACACAGAATGAGAATAGTGTAGATGTCAGCATTCACTGAAACCTTAATCTGCCCTGTGGGTTTTCCCCTTCTGTTCCAGAACTGACTGCTGCACTGTTACTATAGCCTAGTTTTTTTTCTATTCTTCATGGATGTTATGACCCAGCGATATACATGCAAGTTTCTTTTTTAATGAAATGCTTGCTATATAATTGCCACCTTGCAGTACAGGCAGATGTCTTTATGTGCGCTACTGAAACTAGCTTACAACAGTGCCGTGTTATGTTCACCGTTGGGCAAGTTACTCAGGAATTATAATGTTACTTATTACTCCTTCAAATAGTAATACAATTCCATTACTTATTACTGGATTTGAGAAGTAATTAGTTATTCATAGTTACTAAACTAGTTATCCATTACATTAGTATATTACTTTACCCTGCCTTGCCCCATCTGAAATATAACAGACAATGTCTTTAGCCAGCACATTTTCTAATTGAATCCACTTTATTTGGAACAGTAATTAACTTTTGGAGTTGACAAACAGCCAACATGAGAACATTTCAGCCTCTCAAACCAGATGATTGGACAGGTTGGTTCAATAACCCTAAACTTGACCAGAAAAATAATAAGAAAAGGGCAGTGACAAGGAGAATAGAAACACAATTCTTTCCCAGTAAAATAAAGACGGCACTTTGTTTGTGTTCCTATTATGGAGTTATGCCGTTCTTTTTTTTAGCACAGAGAATGGTAAAATGGCGAAATGCAAGAAGGTTTGACAAAAAAATGCATTTGCTTACAATTTACTTGCAATAGCTGACTATTGGCACAGTGAAATAGTTAAGTGGGACAATAGAGAGGTAAAAAATACAATCATCGTTTATGATTGTATGTTGTGTACCAGCCTTCCTGAAAGAGGAGCGCTGTGGGGTAAAATATGCTCCATGTAATTGAATGAGGGAAAGGCAAACTTTAAAAACAATTCCGTTATCAAACAATACCAGACCACACACGCTGGTCCCCCTGCTTCTTCTGGTAGGCCTACTTCACTCATTCAGCTGCATGTGGAAATCTCTCATTAAAAGAATGCACAGCATTCACTTGACCTGCCGTGCAATCGTGCATATAGCATACATAGGTTATGGCGTAGCTTCGATGCAGACCCATTGACCCACAACATCATAAGATGGAAGTCTATGTGGGGGAAATCACATTCTTGTAATGCAGTGTTACTTGGTTAATAAATAAATAAGTTGCAATATTACTGTTTTGGAAGTAATTACACTACTAGTTACTGAAAAAAGTTATAATATGAATAAATATTAACACTGGTTATGCCTATGTCGATATGTTTGCTGCCACAAAATGTTATCTGAATGAATGTAAAATGCATGAAGACACTATAACATCTTATGAAGATTTCTCAGTTTTTGAAGGCCTAATTTGATGCCTGATGAACTCCATTATGAGTCCAGTGAGGGCGTCAAGCTGTGTGGTGGGCTTCTCTTTATTACTGATACACACGACTATAGAAGATGGAAAATAACATTTTTTAATACGGTCTGAGCTGAGAAATACAAGCCAATCCATTTACTGCTACAATACCTCAAAGAACAATTTGCCGATAGCTCTTCTGTAGACCCTTAAGAGAGTCCTCTACTACAGCTCTGCAGTTAAAGTATATTCTTTCTTGTCCTTAATGTTGTGATATTTATGGTGGAATCCTATGTCAAAGAGCCAATAATGTGCCCTAAGGCTTGCCTGGACTAATACTGTTAAATTAATATCTCCCAGAGTGCGCATTGCGGTACTGTGCTTAATCTGCCACCATGGGTTGATGCACGCCAGTGTTTAAATCTTTGATATGTGCATCAGTAAACAGAAATGAGGATAAACAATCGCTTTAACAGTGCATTGCAGCTGCTGTCTTTAGAAGGGAGTGTCTTTCTCTGCTTCCATGTCTCTACATTGTGTTTTCTCTCTGCTTGTTAGATATTTAATCTTCTGATTCTCTCGCTCTCTTGCTCTCCCTCTCTCTCCCTCTCTCTCCCTGCGTTTGCTTTCTTGTTTGCTGAAGAACATTGTTTCCTCTCTGTCGGAGTATGTGGCATTTCACGTCTACAGTATGTATTGATGTATTTGTAATTTAACAGAGATCTTTTGAATATAATGCATCTCTTTCAAATGATTTGCTGATGTGGTCCTATTGTAGATATACCCACTGGCATGATGCTCTTTCTGTCATGGCTTCACTTATGTGTATTTCTCATTATTCAACGTGTTTTACAGATTGGCATTGGGGAGCTTCTTGATAGGATGTTCTTCCCTTGCACACTGCACTGACTGACCTAACCTGACTTTATGTTTTTAAAAGTTCTTTTTAAAATTAAATAGGCGAATGTCTCTTGAGGAGGATGTGTGTTTTAATCACCTTCTGCTTACAAACACACACGTGCGTACAAAAGAATCTTACTATAACACCACATAGGCTTTGGCACCTGACAAAATACAGTATGTTGCCAAATGGTTCAAAGAACAGCACAGTAGGTCAGGCTATAAATATCCCGAAGGCAGTGGGCCCAGCCTGACCCTGTCTTCACACTAGCCTGCTGCCATCACTTATTTCTTTCTTTGAAAGGCTTCGAAGGCTGTTGGCTTCCGTTTAATTAATTTAAAGTCAGTTAACAACAGCCCATTGGACACAAAGTATAGATGCTGTCTGCCCAAACCTAATCAACATCAATGACAACAGCAATTGTCTTTTCCTTCCCTGTAGCATCATGTCGTACCAGACACTGCCCAGGAACCTGCCCAGCCACCGGGCCCCCACCATGGCCCAGTACGGCGACGGCTACCGCACCATGCCCAGGAATAGCATGGCTCAGCGGGACAGCATATGCAGCATGTCCCCCTCCGTGTACGACCAGGCCCTGGGCCCCTTGGCTGCCGACAAGCGACGCTCCATGCGCGACGACACCTTGTGGCAGCTGTATGAATGGCAGCAGAGGCAGGCGTACTGCCGGCCGCCCAGCCTCTACGCCAACATGCCCAGTCCCAAGACTATGATCAACCTGTCGGAGCACGCCGCTCCGGCCCACTCCATCCCCCCGTCGCCCTCGCACGGCTCGCTGTCCATGTACGGGGGCTACTCCCCGCACAGATCCTACAACGTCAACAATGGCCGCTCCGAAGTCTCCTCGCCTGTGTACCGCGGAGACATGAGCATCGACAGGCGCAACAGAGCACACCTCACCAAGGTGGGCTCCACACAAGCTTGGCAGCTGTTGATATTATTGGCACATTGAGATTGCGTGTGTAGCAAACTGCTGTACACACAAAGCTGGCGATGCAGTGGGAGGGGTTGGTCATAGGTCAAAATGCTGCTGACCAACATGATCTTTCTATTTCCCTTCCTTACAGTATGCCTACCCACCTGATAGGAGGTCTCTGCCTGTAGGCATGCCTGTTCAGACTATCACCACCCAGTCTCTACAAGGCAAAACGGTTAGTCTAACGCTTCCCTATTTACTTACCCTTCATCTCCTTCATCTATTCCCCATTCCCCCTCTGTCTCCTGTTGCGGTAGACTTTTGGATAAGCCCTGGCTTCTTTTGTTACTGTTCTTACCCTGTCAGGCAAGGCCAGTGTCAGTTTATTCAAGCTGAAAGTTCTCCTCTGAGACAGCCAATCCCAGCTCAAACTATTTAGAAAGGGGCTTGCATAGCAGATGGTGAGTGCTCAAACTGTCCTAGCAGATTTGTTTATCAAGTTTCAGCTTCTGGCTTGTTAAAACCTATCCCCACACCAGGATATCCTCTAATGTGTATTGTAGCCATTCAGAACACACAATCCAATGACACATCAACTCTGTCTGTCATTAATCCACATATCAGATTTGCTCCTGTAAAATCACCCTTAAGTCTAACAATATCAGGAACAGAAACAGTTGTCATTTTAGGATCTGTCAGTAATATTTTAAGGGCGGGGCTTAAGAAGAGGTCCATTTTACTATTTGGTTCCAGCTGGCCGATGTGGCACGGTATCTTAACAGGTACATTTAAAGACTTGTGGTTCCAAATGGTAGGCTCAGTGGGCTATAGCAAGTCACTGGCATCTCACCAAGCCACGTGTTTTCTACGCTATCTTTTCACATTGGCACGCTGGGTGTAAAAATGTGTGAACAAGGCCTGTAATTGGCAGTGTCGCATAGGCGTAGAGTGTGCAGGCTGTTCCTGTGGATAATCCGACATGCACCAACCCCTGGCTAATCCCACCAACTCCCTACCTTGAGACGACAACCTCTCCCCGCTAGGGACCCCAGCACCACTAAACCTCCTGTCCTGCTGTTTTCTTCTCCTCTCTTGTCTCCTTCCCTCCCTCCCTCTTTCCCTCCCTTCCTCCTTGGCGGTGCCTCCACCCCCACTGTAGCCCGAGGAGCTCACCCTGCTGCTGATAAAGCTGCGCCGGCAGCAGGCAGAGCTTAACAGCATCCGGGAGCACACTGTAGCGCAGCTTATGCAACTAAACACGGACGCGGACAACCCAAAGGTCAGGCCCGCAGAGGTCTCCCCTGCAGGCGTGCGTGAGCGTGTGTCACTTGCTGTGTGTGTGTGTGTGTGTGTGTGTGTGTGTGTGTGTGTGTGTGTGTGTGT
>JAODVN010161205.1:0-14384 GCA_025434125.1 Chologaster cornuta
GCTTCGAGAGGGAAAGAATGATGCGGCCGGTCAGTCCTGATGAGATCTCTTTAGCAGGGAGCAGAGGCCTGTGTTTGACCTCTAAGGTATGCAAGTGAAACTATGTTTAGGCTAGTGTGAGCTTAGCTCCATTCACAAACACTACCACATCTATTGTAAACACTTTGTCAGTGATTAACCTAATCACAGCCACATGTCTTGTTTCACACTAAAATGTGAATTAAAAAGGCAGGTGTAGAATAAATGCCTCATTTGAAGCATTTACAGAGGGCAATAATTCATAGACAAAGACTCGGCTAGTGCATTTAGTTTTGAGTAACAGTGTAATTTGCAATTAACTTTTTATTACCCTGACAAAAAGGGTAATAAAATATAATGTAATCAAGTCCTCTAGCCATATTTGTGTTTTTTCAGTGTGTAGTTGAGCCATCTTTGTAATAGAGACCAGATTGCCAGCTGTAATTGCCTGTAAATTGATAGCCGATTTCCCATTAATATATTAGAGGATGTACAATTTACCCAATTTTGTTATTACCTCTCTCATTCTATTATAATGCTAAAAAAATGATATTGTGCACTTATAGATATTATAATAGTTAGATCCACACAGGGCTGCCTGGTGACAACTGTATATTAAAATTGGAAAATGCATAATCTCACAGAGGGTAGATAAAAAATCTGTAGTCCAACAGTGGCAGTCACTGAGAGTCATCAACGTTCATTAAGATCAGAGGAGTTCAATGTGTTAACATGACCCAATAAGCGACCAAATAGCCTACAGATATATATGAGGGTCTGCATAACTGTCAATTTAAGTCAATTATTTGCGAATAGAATTTGAGGCTATTGAGCACGTTAATTAATAATCTACTGAATGTGTTTGTTTTTGAGAAAGCAGAGCGCATACAGTGACATCAACGCAAAACAAAAATAACTTACCGGTACCTTATGTGTAGGGACACCGACAAATCATTGCAAGAAATTAAACCTATCAAATGTTTATACGCGTCCTTATTAAATGTCAACTCAGCTCTGAACCACAAAAATCAATAATATCCGAATCGGCATTTCTCCATAATTACACTTGACTCGTCGTGTAACGCCCAGACGAAAAGTCTAAAGACTAAACTAGTTATTGAAAAGTATCGGCAAACGCGCTACGACGTTTCATTACCGTGCACGTCTATGCACTCGCTACAACCCTCTCGACTCGAGAAACACACTTCAAACCATGAGACGTCGGGTATAGCACACGGTGGGGGGTGGTGGTCGTGAAGAGAGACCTGTTGAGACGTCGGGTAGTACACTGTTCGAGCGGAGACAGACAATAGAAAAAAGACCCCACTTGGACGGGGTGGCGGTTGGTGGTGGTCGTTAAGATAGAGACCTGTTGACTACTGCCATATAGGCTGTGAATTTTATGTTCAGGTAGTTATGTCGTATGTCATGTTACATTCCCTTTTTTTTCTCCTTCAAAATATCTTAACACACAAGCACACACTTGCATCCAGTTGTCTGTAGGCTACTTCCTCAGAGGATGTCCTGCACTGCGCCCTATTGTCAGCTTCCTTTTATTTAATTGAGCCAAAACAACAACAACAACTTAAATATTCACATTTACTACTACCAACCAGTATGTGGGTAGTTTATTGCATCATCATTGTATGAAGGTGTAAAAAAAAAGGAAAAAGAATAGCCATGTTTATCAATGACCATTCAGGTCATATCCTCTAGGGTCAGTTGGGGTTGTGCATCTGCATGCATGTATTCTCTAGCTTCTGAGTGTGGCGTGAATTCTATACTTCTCAGTCAAAGCGAAGGCGCCCACGACAGCATCATTTGCATTAATTGTCATGCAAAACATGTTGCGATTCCAAGCTGTCTCACTGGGTGCTTTTGTCCACATAGCCTACTCACATGAGATTCAGCAGCTGTGTATGAGTAGAAAATAGGTTTGTATAATCATAACAGCAGTTGTTGAGGATATTGTGCAACTGCAGAGTAAAAAACTAAAGTCCTGCTCCTCATTTCACTGCCTGTTTGTCAGTATGTTAGTTTTTTTTTAAACAAAAATCCCAGGTAGTTATGAATTATTGTGCCTGACACCGACATCTTATTTTGAGCTATTTGTCCACGGTAGCAGGATGAATGCTCAGCAGGACAGGCAGTATCACTTGAATAACAGTCTTTTGGTGCACAACGGGATGCGTGAAGGCCTTTCTCTGCGGGCTGTTTGGCTGTGGTGCTGGCTGCAGCGATACAGTGACAAAGCTCCTTTGCATGTCATCCATGCTGCTGCACCCATTCTCAGAAACACAGATGATTTAAATGACAAAGCCATGCCTGGAAATGCAGGAATATGATATCTTAGAAGCTAATCATAGCCTAAATATGGTTGACAAATTAATCCTATCATGACATGGGGATTTATGAACTCAATGGCTACTGTGACATGACATTGCATCAAAACAAATCAAATATCCTCCATCATAATGCCAAGTGAAATAAAATAGTATGAGGGTGGAAACAACATCTTAGCTCAATATGAAACACACATAGCGATGAATGGATAATAAAGCGGGCTGTGACAAATATATTCCTAAATACTGTCTGTCCCGACAGTTCCTCGATTGCAGCTTGCCTCCAACATTTATTTGTTTTTGAGCTTTAGCCTCCTGCAGCGTTATCTTCAGTAGCATACAGAAACTCTATTTGGCCAGATTCCTCAATGATTCGGTTGGCCCCTCCTAATAACAGCTAGACTCCAGTCATTGTCTGATAGTGCCTCTGAAGAGCTAAACGTTTCTGAATCTGGACTCAAACCCAGTCAGGTAAATGGAGTAAGCCAATATAAAGAACAAACACAAAACGTCTGAGGTAATAAGTGCCATTGTACTCTTTCTATAAGATGGATCACTAAGTATTGTTAAGGATTGGCATCTTATCTTAAGTATTTGATCAACTACCAGAGAAGGCTCCGCTATACCTGAGATAGCCACAACAAATGTCACAATGTCCCAGACCTGCTTGGCCTCAGAGAGTAGGCTACAATGTTTTAAACTGATTGTAGCAGCTCTTTAAATAAGAAGGATATACATTTTTCATTTCAGAACAGCTGACATTGAATTCCAATTCAATGTTTCAATTCCTGTGTGATACACCAACAAACCAATATTCGATTAGACACGAATGTGTAGTCCATCATGCAGACATATTGCACCTTTCTAGAGCTCTTCCATTCCATTTAAGCAAAACATAAAAAATAAATAATATAAATGCTGTAAGCACAAATGCTGCATTTCATCTTTTGGAAGCTGTTGCTATGCAGATGTAATTTGTTAGTGGCTGCTCATAACAGCTATCATACTGGTTTCATTGTGCACATTAGCATTAACTAACCCCAGTTGCATACAGTGGACATAAATGGTCAAACCCTGTCTCACACGGTAACCAATGTCTTTAAATAGGTGGGACACTACAAAGGCTTCCACTGTACTGTAATTACTACAAAATACCCAGAGTTACACCTCACCTCTATACTCTTGTAATTACAGCAGGTTTGTCTTCTAGGACAACATTATTAATTTGTTATGCTGCAGATGGAGCCTGTGGATCTAGCAAAACAGAATACATAAAAGCATGTAAAGCAACGGTAGATTTGTTTAAAATTTAAACCAAGCCTGAATGCATGAGACAAATGAAAAATGACAAAATGGATGTAGAATTGTAAACTTGATGTTTGCCAAGTTTGGAGGAAGCCACAGCCACGGCCCGGAACACAGACCATCCAGAAACGCAGAAGCTAAGCATTGTTTAGCTTTGAATGACTAAAACATGTGTCATGTTTCTCCAGGTGCATGTATGAATGAATGGACTATGTGAGCATAAACCATAAACGCATCACTTTGTGTGAGTATAGGCTATTCAGCTTCAACTCGCTATTCTTCTAGCTGCATGAACACTCTTGTTTGCATGCAAGCAGAGGCAAGTTGAGATTTAATATTGTGTCTAATGATAGTCTGGGAACTTCTCAGAAGTCCACGCGTCATAAATACCACCAACTGAACATGAAATCGGCGTCAACTCAGGATTCACTTGCTACTTCAGATTTCATAAAGACCAGATCTGCGATCATACCGCACATACAATACACACACAATATTATTAGTTAATTCAGACTACCGGCACCCTACCGTACTACAAGAGCGACTGAACGAACTACACCGGGACGGTAACTCCATAGTATAATATTATCCTATACGCTATTTCATTCACCACTATCACGCCTGTCTTTATTCCTTACAAATCTACTTGCAAAAAGACAAATACATCTATAGCAAATACATCACACTGTTGTGCATTTACCCAGTCGTTGTAGTCGACTACGGTATTCTACACAGGGAATAAACTTTAATGCTTAGCTAGCGGCAGGCTAAACACTGTACAGTACGACCGACCGACCGCGCCGCTAACCAAGTTAAGTTACCTACCAACGTGTGAAGATGACGTTACATCTGATACTCCATATTGTGCTAAATTATTTACAGGCTGATGAACCACTTCCATGCTCCCTCCACACCTCTCTCCCTCTGGCAACCTCAAAAAGAGGCTTTCGGGCTGGGATACAAAGTGTTACGTGTTAAGTGAGTGCAGCCTGCCTGCATGTGAGTGAGCGGGCACAGCTGAGAGACAGGAGGGGAGGGGCTGAAAGGGGCCCGTGGGGCGAGGGGGGGGGGGGGGGGGGTCTGGAAGGGACGTCTAGGTTTGGAGAAAAAAAAAAGAGAGGGGGGTCCATGATTGAAAAGGGGGTGCGCAGCAACACCGCAACTCCATGGCCTTATCCCGACCTACATCTACCGGTACAATATAGCCTACAGTCTACCTGCCTACCTGCAGAAGCACAGACATACTGTATGAAGTTAACAACTAGTTACTAATTACAGTAACGATATTACTTTTTCAGTAACTAGTAGTGTAACTAATTACTATTTCCAAAACAGTAATACTATTACAATTACTAATCATAACATAATGCAGCATAACAAGTAATGCTGCATTACTGTGTTACAAGAACAAGATTTCTGGTCTTAGCAATGTAGAGTAGGCTAATTGAACCAACCTGCCCAATCATCTGGTATCCTTTATCAACCAGTAATAAGTCAAGTAATATTATAACTTTTTACTTATTACAATTCCTGAGCAGCTTGCCCAACACTGGCTATAAGCTACCTATTTTAACTAGCCTATGGAACAATCAGAATGCTCAGTAGAAGGTTCTGATTTGGCTCCACGGGATCTGACCATGGATCTGAATGAGCCTGTAGGAAAAGGTAGATCATTCTTACTTTAGCATATAGGCTATTGGCAGGTGGAGGCTGTACGGACATTGGGAGCCTGTGTGGGCGCTGTTAGGGGAGGAGTAGAGTGGAACGCAAACCATTCATCATGTGCTTCAAACCAAACAACAACAACAAAATGTTTCGGATCATTCACTACGAGGGTAATACTGGACACGACAAGTCTTGCAGTAGGCTATATAAAGTAGGCTACAGTAGGAAATGTAAGAATTATGTCTCATCAGTTATTTGACCAGATCGAGCAGCATTACAAAATATATAGGCTGACTTTTCCCTCTATAAATCGTGTACTCCAAATGCATTGGTTCCCATGCCAGGGAAGATCCGTGAGATAAGTGCTGTCTGTGTTGCAGGTGCAGATCTTCCCATGTATGCAGACTGGGTGTCGTGTTACACTCCCCAGGAGAGATTGCAAAATTGTTCAGGTTGAATATAACGGCTTCCTAGTGTGCTGGTGGTCCCAGGCCCTGTCAATAGACATACAGAATGGAGACACCTAAACATTAGCCAACCTTCCTGTGTCACTTAAGCCATTATCTCATTATATCATAGAGAACACAGGCTCCTTAGAGATGATATCCATTACAATCTGAAGCCGAATCAGTAGCAAAGGTTAGGTCAAAGGGGACAGGGATTGTTTGACAATACTGTCTGTTTTCCAAGCTCCATAAATAAAAGGCAGGAATCATTACATCTGTTTGGGACGACCAATGCCAGGGTTCCCCTTTACGTTCTTCAGCCATGATTAAATTTACGGCAGATACATTTCATACAGGAAAGACAAAGTGGAAGACTGGAAGTTATCACATCTACAGACGTGTCACATAATAAAATAAACGGCCTTCTAGAGTCTAGACAATGAGTACACATAAATACATTATCTTCCTAGACATACACGTTCCCATATGGCTACATGTCTCCATAAATTAATCCGCCAATGGCAAAACATAATACAGTGAAAACAAACGTTCTATGGGTTTAGCATGGTGTGCAACTGTGAATACATTTGTGGAGTTTTTACCCATAAAAGGTTGTTAATAGATTGTAACCTTTGCATGTTGTAAACTATGAACTATGAACATATCTAGTTAATAATAAGTACCACTAGTGAATAGAAGTTATGCACATTTTTGTGCATGGCAGGTTTTGCAGTATAACTGTAGACAGACAAACTAGATATTAATAAATATTTAATAATAAAAAAACAATGCACATTTGAAAGTATGTCGCGACTCGCAACCTAGTAGGTTCTCAACCGTTGAAATCCTTGCAATATATATTACGGAGGCCAATGGATTCCCTTGGTCAAAGGCTGATGTTGAACAGAACTGTGGTGCAGACAGTTGTGAAGCAATGTCTATATGCATTAAGGAGGTCACCAGCCCGTCAGAGCCAAGAATCTCTGTTTTGATTACATGCCAACTAAATAAAGACTTAGTCCTTGTGTCCTGCCAGGGTTGCTGTAAATACACTTTTATGTAATAGAACGCAATTATCTTCAGGAAAAAAAGAATCACAGAAAGTAAAAATGTAATATTTATATCTGTATATATAAGAGTTTATATGACAAAAACAGGAAAAAGCATAAAAACTGCAGTGTGGCAATTAAATACGGCGGAGAAACAGACTATAAATGTGAGCAATACTTGCCATATATTCTGTGGCATCTGTGCCATTGATTAAAAAATATAAAGCTTTTTTTTAAATCACATTATTTGAAAGCAAAGTTGCGTCACATAAGTCGAATTTTAGTTAAAGAGTAATTCCAAACACAACAAACCTATTTCCTCGCAGGAACAATTGGGATTTGTCCATTTGCCAAACTTCTTTTGGCATACACCATGAAAACCATTGACAACTTCATTGGCAACTGACGGAGGATTAAAAACCCATTAAAACGCTAGGCGTGTTGAGTATTTGTGAGAGCTAGCAGCTGTTGTCGCTTGTGCACTGGCATGCCATGTCAGCGCTGCTGTGCACAGGCTACAACAAGAGCGTGGCACACTCCAGTGTCACAACAGCAATGCTGACAGGCTCCTTGTATTTCAACGGAAACTTCTGGAGAAGAGTCCCAGCAAGAGAAGCCAGAGTGTCTCTTGACTCTCTTTCAGGCTTTATGCCAGTAAACCTGACACTCTATTGCATACAGTGACACCACTGTCTACTGTATGTTCACAGTGAAAACAGCAATTAATAACACTGTATTCATTTTGTTAAGCCACGGTGACAGTGAATATTAAATAATAAAGACAGAATAATTACATTTGATCTATTTAATGATCACATTCACAGCTCAAAGGATCGTACATGTATGGGGCTATTCAGAGCCACAATGGACTCTGCAGAGTGCCTATCGCTCTTCTCACTAAAGCCTTCTAATACCATCTTTCATCACATACCAGGGCTTCCCCACATATGCACACCTGCACTGCCTACAGCCCAAATTGGTAGTTTGAGTATAGTTCTATGGTTTGAGCCAGCCTGGCCTTTGGAGAAGCCTTTGAACTGTTCAGATGGGGTCTTAACCTTTGACGTGATTCATTTAGGACCTATGGGGACGCTATATGTGTCCCGTTCCTTGTTCACATTATCATGAAAGACGACTCACAGTGAAGCATGCCACAAGCAAAGATGATGGGGTTGTTTTCTCTCTCAACCCTAGAGATTACCTGCAGACCTGGGACCAAACAATGTGGTGAGACGACAATACATCCATCTATACTGCATGCCTGGCTTAAAGTCTGTGAGTCACTCCACATTTTCATCTAGAAAGTGGTTACAGACAAGCAAAGTGCCTGTCAGTGGTAAGGCATTCATTGTTGTGATGAATGGACCAAATAAATTTATAAATTGTGTGGTCATAAATCATCAGCTTTCATATGCACTGCTCAAAATATGTATGTTATTTATTGACAGGTGATGTGTGACTCATATAGGTACCTGAATTGAGTATGAACAGGTCAGAGCAATCAAACATTCTCAATGTACATAGGCAGTTAATGCATGTTAGGAAATTATTAGTGTCTGTATCAGTATATACTGTAATTGAATAGATAACTGCATATAATAAAAGTGTTTGTGAGTCTTATATGCAGTATGTCTACTGTACTGTATGTGTGTATAGTTCATGTATTTAACAGCTTTCACTGTACATACTCTGCATTACATTACCTAATCAGATTAAAGTGTTTTACTTTGGCTATCACTGCAGTTCTGTCTGGTTCAGTGCTTTCAACCCAGGTTGTATCTGATAAGCAGGCTGGCCCAGAAAGAAACATGTCTGATTACAGAGGAGACTGGAGAGGCAGAAAAATGCTGATGACAAGGTTAACTGTTTGCTTGTGTGCGTTCACGTGTGTGTGTGTGTGTGTGTTTGTGTGTGTGTGTATACACATGCGTGTGTATATTTCCTTGTCTAATCTGTAACCTGTACAGACTTCAAACGTGCTAAACATCTAAATCAAAAGAAAACCCATTCGTATACAAAGTGTGTAATTCATAGGCCTACTGTCGAGCATTTAAGTTATAGGAAAAGCCACTCTTGCGTTCTCTTGGGTTAATTTACTTGGCAGCACCAGTTTGTCAGTAAATGCCAGAAGGCATTAGAGAGATTAAGAGGTTTCTAGCTTTGCCCTGGCTGACCCTATGACCTCTCATTCACACGTCGCAACTGAGTGCCTGTGGTATGAAACACTAATGGAACAGCCATCATGCTTCCTGTTGATCATTTCATTTAACTTCATGCAACTCTATATTTTCCTTCTGCATTGAAGACTGCAACTCTTTATCCACAATTCCCTGTCAGAGAATCCGTCTCTGCCTACTGTGTAGCTTCAGCTTAGCTTCTTTCCTGGGAACATCTTCACCAGGGTGGATTTACAGTCATGCCGGGAGCTGTGAATTCAGGAGCCTATTATCTGCCTAGGAACCCAGCTAAGTGAAATCTGACCCAACCATGAGAATGTTCTGTAATAAAGCATGTTTTCACATACTTCACATCCTGACTAGCTTTTAGAGCCACATGCTATGGTCATTTAATTATACCCCAGTACACATTGAGCTACATGTTAAACATATATATTTTTTTTTATACGTTATATGTTATATGTTACATTTTATTGCATATTGTCTTTTATGCATAAATTTTTTTTTTGGTTGGAGTTAACTGTAGGCTTTAACTTTCATTTTCTTGATTATCTTTCTCCTTTTCTATTATCATTTCAGTTTTTTCATTAAATAAATCTTCAAAGCTGTCAGGATACTACCTGAAGGGCAATATTGCCTTATCACCGCGGCTACCCAAGAGCATCATGAACGACACAGCTGCCATTAAGATGAGCTACGAGCTGTAACTTTTAACGCACATTTTGACTGAGCCAATAAACAGAGAGCATATGCATAATAAACACATCGCTCAGTTAGAAACTATAACAAGGTGTGTCTCTTTTTGCCTGTAACCCAATTCATTAGCTGTATCAATTACCATGAAAACGCAGCCACGGCTAATCCGCTGGAACCGGGTCAAAAACAGTGCCAACCAATTGTAGGCTTTCCCTGTGCTGACGGCCCTGTTTGCTAATGTGCACAGGACACAGACCCGGGTTGCAGTGCAGATCTATGGGGCTCAGACCTGCCTCCTCCTCCCCCTACTGCAGCAACAGCAGACACACACTAACCCAGCCACTGTACTGCAAGGTTACCTCTTCCCTCTCCATGTGCGCATCCCCTCTCCGCCTGTGGTGACGTCACCCTGGCAGCGGGTAAACCGCCCAGCCGACCCAGAGCAGCGCCCAGACGGGGTCAACGCAGGGCTACCCCGCCGGTCTGTCTGCTGCCCCCCCCCCTTGTCCCTCAGCAGGGGGTCTCTCAGCTTACTGGTGCGAGAGAGACGGCTGCGGCGGCGGACGTCTGGCCTTCGCCGTAGGAAGTGGAGGTGTAACGGAGAGATGGAGGGTGTGAGGGAGGTACGGAGGGGGTTGTAAATCAACCAGTCCGGCCCAAAGCCCGGGGAGGTCCCCCTGGGGACCCTGCCGTACGAGCCAGACGGGGAAGAGAGCGGGCGCCTGGCCAAATGACTCATCGTGAAGAGGCTCTATAAATACAGGCGCAAAGGTTGCCGCTACTGCCCCCCAGTGGCCTGCATGCTACGGGACACCGCAGGCCTCTACGACAAGCTATGAGCTGACCAAACGTCATTAGGCTCGGGCGGTTGACGTAGAGGGCCTGTGAACCTCAGTGTGCCAAAGCCCGTGGACTGAAGGCCCTGCTACAGCCAGCGCTGACAGTTGTAGCTCACTGGGAACACAGGGAGGGAGGGTAGGAAAGTCAGACACATAAATATTTGGGAGAGAGCATATCAGTTTACATACCGCCAGTTTGTGCGTTTCAATTCGAGCCTCCACGTTTCACAGCAGATATGGAACGCAAGGCTAGTGGAAGAGGCCCATGCTGAAACAGTAGTCATCTACAGTAGGCTTTTTAGCACATCCTGTACACAGTACTGTGTGATAAGGCTGATGGAAGAGATCTCCTCCGTGAGACTGCTATATTAGCCTCCCGAGTGTCATGTTAGTTTCCCTTTTGCGGGCCTGGGAGGAGATGCAAACGTTTGACAAGGCTGTCCAGCAGAGGGTCACACAGAACAGAGAGAGAGAGAGAGAGAGAGAGAGAGAGAGAGAGAGAGAGAGAGAGAGAGCCTGTGATGTAGATGGAGAGGACATTAACTAAATCATTCCACCACATGCGCAAGGTATGCAGCGTGATAGATGGACGCGGTGAACTCGCGCCTGTTCTGCCATTTTTCATTGTGTGCGTTCTGGAGGGCCACATTACTGGCCGTTTAAAAGAACAAGACAAACACATGGGCAGATATACTGTAATAGAAAATGTTCATGTTTGAACACACGGTTCAATTACAGTAGCCTACAATATAGCCTGTGGCTACTTCAGTGTTCATGAAAGATGAAATACTTTTTTTTTTATATTCCATCAAAGGTTCACAAAAATATGTAACCCACAAGAGCAGCACACACAAACACACACACGCACACACACACACACACAAACAAGTCATTCTCCACTGTCCATAAGCAGCTAGTTTATCATCTTGTCATTGCCATTGTACCAGCAAATAATGTTCACAACATTAGCTACAACGCCTCTTGGGTTCACCCCCATGTTATTCTCTTGTGTTTTTATTGTCTCCTGTCATTTTCCATTTAGCAAATGCTCCATCATGGCTTTATAACAAATGGCTTCATCAACCACTCTGCAGTATATGTTAACAACACACTGGTTCCCAGTGGACACTGGTCTTCCACAAGTGGACACATTAGAATGTGTGGTCATAAAGATATGCTGGACGGCTTAAACACCAAAGTGATCTAAGGTAGTTTATTTTAATGTTTGAAGGAATGCACAGGAACAACATTGGTAAACCTGCCTGTTCTTTGAGAAACGTTTTCTAAATTATATCTATATGTACTGTAGGTTACAGTATAAGCATGCAGTCTTAATTCTTATGTTATCTTCTCATTAAAATGCTTTTGAAAATGGAATATATTTATTTTTAATGGAAAACATTTAAATTATTGAAATGTAGGCCATACTGTATTATGCATAGGTCGTTGGCTGATAATGGGATTTAGTGAGATCCTAGTAAGATGGAAAAAGTCTTGATACTTTGTAACGCCACACCGAAAGTGATTCACACTGAATAGCAATCCATGTTCCTTCACAGTATAACTTAGTAGCCTCAACTGATTTGAAAACACATTTTCTAGGCGGCAACACTACCAACATCCAGACATCGTTCAGGGCAGTTCTTGACCTGTACTTCTTTGTCTGTGTATGGATTATTCTCTCACAAATCATGTGTGAAATTACATGGTTCTCTTTCCCATCAATGATGCAGAACTCCAGGGGTAATACATTATGCAATCTTTTGTAAAGAACAACATGCAGGGGTATCAATCTGTCTGGGAAATGTAATCTGCTTCCAGGGAAGCATATTCCACTCACGCAGAGACGACAGGTCACTGACTTCAAATTCACAGTGGGAAGGCATGGGAGTCTAAATAAATTTACACACACACATAAAACACACACACACACACACACGATAACGCAGATGTACACATGTGTTTACAATATACAGTATGTATTGAATTTTACCACCACACAGACACAAATAAACATGCCTTTGTTGTTCTGGGGAAAACTTCATATCAACAAGACAATTATGAAATAGAATAATACACTGCCTGGCAAGAGTAGGGGTTGTAAGACAAACAGAAAATATTTCCTTTCATGCTATAATCCCCATGTTTCATTTTAACAAAGTAATATTCATGAAATGAATTGCTCCCACTATCCTTCATTATGCATGCATTGCCTGATATTGCCTCTGATGGATTTATAAAACATCACCAGTACTGTTGGCGTGGAATATATTACATTTGACAATTAAATCTATAGATCACACCCTGCAGTTCACAAGATAAGAATGCTGCATGGCTGACATGTTCATTAAACTTAATTTCACAATGCTCTCCCCTGACTGAGAAATACAGAAGGCTTTTGAAATATAACGTCGGTTGACGTGAAATAAAACGTGGGCTGCGCCTGACCACCTATAAGTTGATTATAAGCAAAGATAAGTAAATTAGGCAGAAAGACCTTGCTAACAGCAATCACTTGGGGGAACTTCATTTAGGAAGTGCTCTCCAACAAAATGCAAAGATAAGAGTATTGTATAAAATCTAATTCTTTACTAAAGTGATGTTTGAAGAAGACAGTTTAAAGAAAGCATGGGTGCTGTGTGTGCGTCAGCGTGCTTGTGTGTGTGTGTGTGTGTGTGTGTGTGTGTGTGTGTGTGTGTGTGTGTAAGGGGGTGTAGCATGAGCTAGCCTAGTTTATTTCCAGAAGCTAAAGTTAATTCATTTTAGCTAGGTGGGGCCCTCTGTCCAGGCCAAATGGAGTTCAATAGCTGGGCCCGCTGTGAAATAGGACTGCAGATCAAGCTGTGATTCATTGTTGTGTGGGGCTTTGTGGGGCCTTGTGGGATATTAGAAGAGAGCAGGACCTTTTAGATAGCACATAAAAACCATTACTCACATGCTAACAGCCTACATGCTGAGGAACCTAAAAGTAACATGGTTTTATGCACCATGCCGATAGTATCATGATGATGGCAGCCATCAACATTGCTTTGTTTTCTCGGTTGTTATGCATGCTAAAATGTGTGTTGTGATCTATGAATGAAATGTGTCTAGCCAGTTAGTCAATACAGTAGAGGACCACAAATTGATATTGAATGTACAGTTTGTGCGTTTTAAACAAGTCTTCCTGGCTGCTTTTATGACATACCCAGTGTATCACTCACACATGCACATACATTTATGTTTTCTTACCAACTTGACTATGAGGAAACATGTAAAACATTGTTGTTCTGACAACATGCTCCATTGTCACCGAGGCCTCTAAACGACTATATCTAACACTGTGTTTATCGGTGTCATATTCGCTACTTCTCTTTTTGCTATTTTGCTATTCCTATTATAATTTTTTTCTTTCATTTTTTTCTGTGCATATTTTGGGTGCTTTACGTTTCTGCAGGTTTCTGAAAAAGTAACACCAGGCTAACAAAACGTCAAGTCTTGACAAAAAGGTACTCATTAGTGGGAAAATAGCACACCTGTCTTCGCCTTCCAATCATTATCTGTGACATTACACTGGCATTCAATCATCACTCAGATCATGATTAGGGCTTTTAGCTGTCTCGGGTGAGATAAGGAGAGCATTCATTTACACTGAGCACGTACTTTCACTGTGTATGTGAAATCCTCTTTCATCGTTTATACATGCAACTTTAATTATACGTCTATAGGAATCCATTTGCTCTGTGTCTGTCTGACTGGCCTATCCTAATAATTAATCATACAGTATGCTACAGAACAGCTGTCATTCAAGTATAATGTCATCAGAATTTTTATAACTTTATTACAATATACTATTGATATATTCTAA
>JAODVN010161412.1:0-14376 GCA_025434125.1 Chologaster cornuta
TATTTGTGTGTGTATATATATATATATATATATATATATATATATATTTATTTTTTTACTGAAAACGGATTATACTTGAAAAATAGGAGCAAGAAGTGAAGTCCGTCGGACCAAAGGTAAGTTTGGATTAATGTATGGCTTTAGTGAATATCGCATGTTTGGCACTTAACTTTGCTGTTTTCCAACCAGCTGACAGTGTGGAGAATGTAGGCTGATGTTAATGTGCTCTTATTTACAACATTTTTCTCACCAAGCTCCCAGTTAGGTGTGTTGTCACTGAGCATTATGAGGTTGAACAAAGTGCGTTTCACTTTGTTCAACCTATGTGCGAGAATAGTCTACGGGTGAAAAACGACAACAAAACGCTTTCTCAGGAGTTTTTATTTTAAAGCCATGTAACTGTAAAGGGTATGCCGGTAACATTCACCTTGCAGCTCTTCTGACAAAGCACGCCTACAGCTTTCATCGCTTGTGTTCTGTCTGTTTCGAGTAGACTTGTGGTATTCCACAATTATACATCTTTCAGCCTAGCTCACTGAGTGAACGCAGGCAGCACACATGCAAACGTTTATAAACCAAGCTGACGCTGTACGCCTAAAGGGTGTGTCTGCAATTACTGGATAAACCAGTGGATATGCCATAAATAAACAAGGCTGTTTGACTCATGGTTTAGTTCACTTTTTGTTTTACAGATGGCGACTAGAGGGGGGAATTAACCGTGTAAGCGTCTATGGGAGGCCCAGATGTTGTGCTACAGTTCTGAACATTAAAACAAACGACACGTAGTGAGACGTACAGTAGATATAAAGTGAGTGACACAGTGGAACATATTATTTTGTTCCATCAAGTGTCTCGGGACCTCACACGTCATCGCCGGCAGTGCATTCCAGTGGTAGGAGTCAGAGCTAGTTGGTCAGAAGTAGTACATTATACTGAAGGGTATAGCTCCAACAAACTTGCATAGGCTACTTGAGAAGTATATTTGCAATAGAGTTAGTGTCAGAGCTTTAGTGCCAGTGTGTTTGTTTTGGCAGATGTTATAGCACCACTATAAAATATGAGAACTCAATAAGATGTCACAGGCAACACAAATATTACACGTGAGAAAAAATTTGTAGTATTTGTGTGGATTGGTCTACTTCTTTTATAAGTGTTTATTTACCTTTTATCTCCCCGCCATCCCAAAATATAAAATTTCTTTAGCTCCATTTCCTTAAGTGTGTGTGTGTGTGTGTGTGTGTGTGTGTGTGGATTAGCGTCATACATTATTTAATTATTACATTCTTCCAGACATCTTCCTTCTACAGTAGAGTATCATTGGTGGGCAGCTAGCATATTTTTAAGATACCTTGTTGGAGACCGACATTTGATGCTAAAACGGGCACATGAATGCACATTATAATGTGCATACAGCCAGGCCAACTTTATCTTTTGTTGTTGAGAGTACAAGCTGACAGCAAACATTTCCCTACGTCATTGATAACTGCATGGAGGAAATATGTTATGGGCTGTATCTGAATTGAACTCTGTGGGCTTATGATAGGAAACAGATTATTGCTGGACTTGGAAAGCTAAAACACCTGGATCGCCAGCAGGTGGTGCTGATAATAATACTCTGGTAGTATTAAATCCATGAACAACAGCTATACACTGAAATTGTTTTCAAAATATTGTTGTAAATAAAGGCTGTCAATCAAATCTTTTGCAGTGCCACCTTGAATGAATCAGCATTTGTCAGTGATTATGGGATGATTTTCCAAACACATTATAATATTGTGCATTTAGCTGTTTCGCGGTAATAGAAACCAAAATCCAAGATATGAATAATCTAAACTGAACCTATAATGAGAGCAGTTTATCTGTGAATTGTCTGAAATTGACCTTGAATAAAGCAGGTGGTTTAATTTAGACTCTAATAAGATTTGTAGCTTTCAGATGCTTAATTAACATTTTAATGTGTGTGTGTGTGCGTGCGTGTGCGTGCGTGCATGTGTGTGTGAACATTAGTTTCTGGTCTTGAGGTAGCAGCACTGATGCTCTCACTGTGGATAGAATGAAGACAACCATCTCTAGGACTACAGAGCTGTCTGTGACAACAATAACCCTTGCATGATAAGTGTAATGCTGTAGTATGTTGTGGGATGAGTTTTGATTGTGTTACTGTGCATTGATAGGCACGCCACTTAACACAGGCCAGTAGCTTTTACAGCAGCAGTCAGCAAATAATGCCATGTGTGCTGTGCACTCTTCCACTAAAATTCTCATGACTCTCACCCTGCATTCATGATGGTGGAATGTTTGCTACACGTTCGATGAATGCAAATGGCAGCTGACCTGAACCCCAAATTACACAACGGGGAGGAGATGGGCTGCTATGGGTTGAACAGTAGTCACATGGCTAATGACAACAACTGAACAGTGAGTGTTTGTGTACAAATGCACAATATGATAGTAGAACCACCTCTGGTTTGTGCATATTGCACTAAACCTGTTCCAATTGAAGGACATGTCCACATTGGTTGCGAAGATATTCCGATTTCATATTTCATGCGTTTCATAAGAGAAAACATTTAAGATTAATTATTATGGTAATGAAAGCCACATCTGTAGTGATGAGGCTTTGTAATGATGAGAAATACTCACAAATAAATACAGCAAACATCTTTTTAATGTAGTTTCAGAACGTTTCCGAGGAATCGCCATTCAGTATAAAAAGTTATTTGTTCAGTCCACTGAACGCACACCCTTAGTTTCTGCAGGTCTATGTGCATAATTGAGCAAACTTGTGTGTGCTTTGTTTTTTCTTTTATTATTCTCACCAGTAACCTGCATACCTTCAATGTTGTTGTTAAACTCCTGTATGCAGGAAGTCTTGTTATGGGTGAGTAGTGTTTCATAAGAATTATCTCCCCACCACACCTTGTAGGTCTTGTAACTGAAACAATGTCATGTATACATTTGTTTTATTGTGTCAAAAACAGTGACAACTTAAGTTTAAAGAATGGGAATGACCAGTTAGTGTCTCCTAGTAGCAATCTACTATAACAACACATCGACAGAGAATATTTCTTAGTCTAACAGTCAACATACAGTAACTTTTATGTCTGTATTCTCAGATTTCAGACACATCTACAATAAGCCTAGTCTATTATGGATTACACCTAAATGGTCTTTAACATGAGGCGTGGCTTTTGCTATAAGGACCCTTAGGCCCAGCAAATGATTAATATAGTATAAAACCTTTCAGTTGACAGCAAGGTTTAGAAAATAAGGATTTACACCAACTGTGAATGATTGTCAGTTCGTTCTGTCCCAGGACTGAGAACATACCGGCTCAGAGGTCCAGAGACATCAACAGGAAGAGGGGGTGGAGACAGTTAAAACTCTCTCACTCCCTCCCCCCTTTTAAAATGTCATGTTCCTCTTCTCCCAGATGTGTGATATCACAGCATGTCCATGGAAAGGGACATATAGCTCAGTGCCTTGGCAAAACACCCTTTTCAACTGATTATTACCGTTTTGACCCAGCTGGGTCACTTTTTAATCTATCCTATAAATCAGGGGTGCAGACAGGGGGGATACTTTAATACATTTGATGGACTTTATATAGTAACTTTCTGGTGGCGAACTTGTAATGTGTTTACCCTTCAGACAGGAGAGCGGGGTTAAATTCCCGGGTGGTGGTGATGTTTTTATTTTTATTTGTTTTTAATAAAAGCATAGTTGTACAGGCTTAACATTCGAGACATTTTTCATCATACTCTTTATTTGAACTTTGAAGTGAGCCAAAGTTAAAATCTATTTATTTTTTTCTTGTTCTATGTGTCTGTCAGTTGCCATTTCCTTAATGTTTTTTGTTTTTGTTGGTTAGGACAAATGTTTTCTGCTCAGGCTACTTATGATGAATGAATCAATGAATGAAACCCAAGTGTTCCTTTCTGCCTACATGACTTATGATTGTCATTGTTGGTGAAATTGCTTGAAAAACGTTGGGTCTGAGGAAGCCTTCCTAGTCTTTTAGCAAACTTGTCTAGTGTACTTTTGCATACTGGACACTGGGAAAGTGCATGATTGCAGGTTTTTCCCACTCAATTTCTAGCCCTTCATTAACACCTTGAAAGAGGTCACTCGTCCGGAAACGGTTCTTTTGTTCCCACTGTGAGCTGTATCTACAGGAATCTTCCCTATAGGGTCGTCAATTACGGTTAGCACCGTTAGCAAAGCTACAATTGGACCCCTGTCCTCTTTAGCAACACTGTCAGTTCTCATTCCCATTATGAAGTCTTGCCACTATTTATGGGGTTGCCATGGTGTCACATAGGGCTGTCATGAACCAAGGCAGGACATTGACAAGGATAGCCTGTCTTGCCGTTCTGCGAACCATTACCATTCAGATATCACTTTGGATGGTAGTATTTGTTTATAGCATCCCTTATATTTTGTAATATTTTTTTTTTGCTTACAGTAAGTAGACATTTTGTCTTACATAATCTGCACCATATCCCAGTGCTTATCCTCCAACAGATGGCCAGTAGTAGACAAACAGAGGGGGAGGGGGAGGGGGTGTGTCACTCTCTAGTGACGTGGAGTCTTAATGTAACCTGTACAATCTCCTGAGTGCAGCAGGGGCCGTCGATGTCAGTGCAAGTGATGAACAGAGAGAGGGGTACAACTCACACATGTTGATCCATAAACTGTGCCTCTTCCTGAGGCAGAGAGACAGCTGACATCTTGGACCAGTTGCTCTTTTAACCTGGATGCCACCAAGATGGGACTGACCGAGTCCGTAATCCAGACAGATTCGGAGAGAGTCTTCTAAATGTTTGTGCATGTTTGTGCATGTGGCACAAACTGCAGCAAAAGGGATTCCGCTCATGTCTGTTTGTGAGCATACTGTATGACTGCATGGCGTCCTGAGTTACACCATCAGACACCGGAATACCCTTTGAAGGCTTGGGTTACCTGGACTCTGTCGGCTTGGCTGTTAGTGAACTACGGTGACAACAGGACAAGGTCCAAACATTTTATTTTCCATGGAACTGGAGTGGGCTGTCTTTAAAGGACAGAGGTCATACAGGTGAGATATTTAATGGTAGGTGTCTTGCATGCTAGACTGGGTGCGACTGGTTAAGCTATCGGTCATTTTATCCTATGTGGTGGCGAGAAGGCTGCGGATTAAGTCAGACTCTATGAGCTTCAGGACACTTGGCAATTGCTAAACTTTGTCCAAAACACACATCGTAGAGGTGGAATGGGAGTGAGGAATTTAGTTAGGCTTTAATCCTGTCAAGTCCTTTTTGTAATTAAACAGTTTTCTCAGTTTTGTTTTTGCTATTTGAATAACCTGCGGCATCTGAAGAAAAGTGGCATCTTTGGGGAAGGCATTGTATCATCGGGATATCTTTGTGTCTTGAGCAACCATCTGTGTTTAGACGTACTGTAGAATAAGCCTCTACAGAACAATACACTGAGGGGAAAAGTCTTCTTGCATACAAAGGAACCCACCTGCAACAAAGGAGGATCATGTACGTGTTGTGCACTCTGACTCTGCTGACCCTACACAGCCTCTTCAAGACCTTGCAAAAGGCCCTGGGGCCCAGCCCCCCATGGGACGGAGACCCCGTCGAGGAAATCCCCATAGAGGCTCAGGGAAACTGGATCAGGGTTGGCCGACCTTCAGGACATGGAGACTGTGACACCGGGAAGAAGGCGGTGGATCATTTATTTCTAAAACATTGCAGACTCGTTAGAGAAGAGGGACAATGTGACAGCCAGCACATTCTTCCTGACAACAGAAAACAAGCTAAGGTGAGAGATGAGGGTGGTAACGGTAGGCAGAGAATAGCTACCTTTCAATTTTTATTTGAAGATTATTGAGCTAATGTGAGAGTTTACAGTATTAGTCAATGTTGTTATGATGTTAGCAAACACGCTATTTGCTTACATGAAAGTGTGATAGTCTGTCTCATCAATTATTTATTCACTCTGCTCTTTATTGACATGGCCGTAACCTCTGTAGATTCACACCACCGATCAATAGAACAAATGCACAACACTGGAAGTCAGCTCAATTGAGATTCAACACCCTGCATTAATGTACAATGTGTTCCCACTAAGGTCCTCAACTCCTTAGACACTGTGCTGGCCTGCATTGAGTTCCTGTCCTATGTTTAAGTGGCATCAAATCAAAGATTATGTAACCTCAATTGTTTGTCGTACCTGACCGCTGGATGTTTTGTTTGGATATCATAAACGGCGTATTAAATATTTTTATGGCACTGTTATTCAGAAAAATGGTTAACCTGTTTTCCCTCACCTGCTTAACCAGCACGATGGCGGAAGTGCTCCAAAGTTCACTGTTTATGTGGGTGGGAAGGGTAGAGGAAAGAGACATTTGAGCCACAGAGTGGGAAAGGGTATACATCCTGAGTTTCAGACCAAAAGTGTCTTGACTTTTCAAAGCAATGTAGTTGACCATCTTAGGTGAAATTACCACATACATGATGTGGAATAGCACCATCACAACCACAACTCTCAAAATGGTCAGATTTCAGTGACTGTTGCTTTACATTTTACAAGCCATGACCCACCCCGACTTCCACGTATCGGTGGCTACGACTGCTTTACTGCTAGTACTAAAATGCGTTGTGAACATAGTTGTATGGGTTTTAAACCACATAGGGTTTATTTTTAGCAGTGTTAATATTGTGCATTCATTCCACCTCGCCGTCCAGACTACAATAAAGGATACGGGAGGTAGAATGTTGTTCGTGTCAACAATACAGCATCAGCTAGTCACACAGCCCTGTGAAGGAACAGGGGTGGTAAATTTTGATAATCACCCATGTATCTATTAAGCAAATTTTTTTACGAATAAAGGTTACATTATCACAACATCGCAGCCATCCTTGCTCGCTCAACAGCCATGTACCTTTCCATCCATCCATCTTCATCCGCTTATCCAAAGTCGGGGCGCGGGGGCAGCAGCTCCAGCAGGGAACCCCAAACCTTTCCTGAGCCACATTAGAAAGCTCTGACTGGGGAATCCCGAGGCCTCCTCCCAGCTGGACGTGCCTGGAACACCTCCCAAGGAAGGCACCCAAGGGGCATCCTCACTAGATGCCCTAACCACCTCAACAGGCTCTTTTCTATGCAAAGGAGCAGCGGCTCTCAGAGTTCCTTACGGATAGCTGAGCTTCTCACCCTATCTCTAAAGAAGACGGCAGCCACCCTCCTGAGAAAACCTATGTTGTCCGCTTGTACCCGTGATTTTCTTTCGGTCATGACCCACCTTTCATGACCATAGGTGAGGATAGGAACAAAAACTGAGAGCTTTGCCTTCCGGCTAAGCTCTCTTTTCTTAACAACGGTGTGATAAATGATCAATATCACAATCAAATGTTCACTTGTTATTGTTGTTGTTATTATTGGAGACTATTATTAAGAGGGTAGGCTAACAACATGATAATTCTGGTTTATCTGGAAGGTGTGTGTGTGTGTGTGTGTGTGTGTGTGTGACTTCAGTGTTGTGGTAGGCTAATGCTATCTTACCAGTCTTAATTATGTCCTAAAATATATATCCAGGATGTATTCATACAATTGGCTTGTAAAATACGGCTGGCTAGTTTGATACAGGCCTGACATCTCTTGTTAACAAGCGATGGATTGGGAGGGTGTCACCCTCCAAACCATGTGACCAGCTCCAGTGTTCCTCTGCTCCCCACATACTGTAGCTGTGACATGACGGCCGTGTGGTATAATGATTTGTGTGGGGGGCGCGTGCATAATTCTGCAGCGCTATGGCCGCATAAAGACTGATGCGAGTTCTACACATGTGTGCACACATGCATCCACATTCAATGGAGAATACTAAGTAGTATTACGGAATGAGTGTGGGCGAGCGCACGCGCACACACACACACAACTGTTTAATATTTCAGGCAGCATCAGAAGAGCTGTGCAGCACCATGCTACAATTATGGATGAAGTATTTCTTCCACCACTAGAGGGAGAGGGGAGGGCACTATGGGGGAGGGGGGGGAGGAGACATGATGCGAGCTCTGATTCCACTGTTGCTAAGGAACAGAGAGAGAAAGCAGCATGTGTGTGTGTGTACAGTACGTTAGAGGCTGCCACCTAGTGTAAAGGGGGCGGGTAGTGGCGGAGGGGGGGCGGTAGACTGGCGGCTTAGACACAGATCTCCGGCTGTACACGGGATTGTGCTCCAGTTAACCAGGAAAGGCTCCAGTAATGCAGGGATGATCGGGACGGCCAGGGCCCCGGGAGGGAGGTAAGCAGAATACTGACGCGGGGAGATGTGGTGGTGGTGAACAGACAACGTGTTGGACTCGAGAAGCGGAGGATATGTGGCGATAGCGTCCTCTCCTTCAGCTTCTAACACGGCGTTGCCACAGTGAGAGACACTGAGACCGCTGTTATAGTTACCGCCGTATTGAATGGGCTGTAACCTAACCAGGGGGTCGTATACTGTTTCTCTCGGCCGCCTGATGGCCTGAATGCGTGTACGTGTGTGTGTGTGTGTGTGTGTGTGTGTGTGTACACATTGTTTACTTGCTGCTTTCCACTGTAAAGTCATTGGCTTTCTCTTTCATTCCTTGCGGTTCAATTTGGTACACATGCGCTCACGCACGCACACACACACACAGTAATAATTCCTCCTCTTGTGTCTGCTGATATATTCATCTGCTGCGCTGCTGTTTTTACTGCTATAAATACCGTTTTTATTTAAAACAAGGCTTGCTTGTGGCTGTGGGTTGGATACAATGGATCCTACGTCAACCCAGCTGTGTTGCATACTCCCTTTCGACTCTGACCGGTTTTGACGCCGTGTGTACGGAGAACGGCATGGCGGTGAATCATTTTGACCCAGTTTAGAGGGAGGAGGGGTTTGCCACGATGAATGCTTTCAGAGCCGCCCCAAGGAAGTAGAACAGAAGGAGAGGTTTGTGGACGCTGTCAACACCCTGTAGGCTGTGGAATCCTGTTCCGGCAGGAGGCCCACTGCCTGTCTGGGATAATATCGTTTGGTCGCAATGTCCACATTCTACTGGCCTGTGTTCCTGTTGCATGTAACACAAACAGTTTATGTTCTGTGAAAGTGCTAGACTGAAACAGGCAGCTGTTTTGTTGTACTAGAACCCCCCCCTCTCCATTCTCTCTGGCTCTTTCTGTATGGTCTGTTGTGTGAATTATGGATGTAAAAAGGCAGGCTGTCTTTGAATGGACCCAAACTGTTTAAATGCTGTGGTGCGTTGCCAGCTCTGTCCTGCTGCCGTAATGCTCTCATCTACAGTGCAACCATGATGGTGGGTGGACTGGGCTTTTATACCAGCGTGGCTGGGCTAGTAAATGTCCATCATCACAACATTTTAATTATCCATGCCCTTCTTTGTGCTTTTAACTATCGGCATCTGCGAATGCGTTTTCTATTTTGCCTGCGTCCGTCAGCCTTGTAACCTGTAATCCTGATTCCTGTGTGCCAGCAACTTGTAACACACTTCCAAAATGTATTTAAATTCCCAAGCAATGTTTCATCATTGTGCAAAATATTCTTCATTAAATGTAGATTAATTTAGTTAATAGTTAATTGAGACTGCAGGCCAACTTTGAGCTAAAATAAAAACTTGCTCCGCACTAACGCACAGAGAGCAGGAATATGGCAAAATATTAGGTGATTTTGACACTAGCTTGCAATAGCTGAATATACCTTTTTATTAGAGCAAGTATTCTATTTTTAGAAAGACAATGTAGGTTAATAAGGTAAGAGGGTGCTATGTATCTTTAGAAAGGGAGCGCTCCTCTGAGAGCAGTACAAGGAGGAATGGATTAAGACAAAGTGTGTTAAGACAGGGGGTGCTTTCAATCTGATCTCTCTATGCTGAGCCTGGCCTCTATTCTCTTATCAAAACAATGTACGGTGGTCACAGCAGGGGATTTACGGTACCGCTAAGGTCAAATGAAGGGGTGGAAAATTATGTGAGGTTGTTGCTTTCAGAGGAAAGGTGGTGTCTAAATCATAAAATGGCACAACATGACACAATACGGGTATTAACCCTTTTATCTTCTTGACATTTCAGTGTAATAGCCAGAGCCACTGAACCTTGGAAGGGCATACATTTTTATTTTGATTAATTACTGAGTGGTAAAACAGTAAAACTGTTTAGTAAGATTATTTTGTAAATGAAGAGAAATACATTAGAGATGTTATTGTACTTGGCACTACCTGTAGGATGAACAAGGTATTGCACCATTTATTCATCTGTTTCAGGCCAGGTGGTCAGACTGTCTGGTCTAAATTAAGGAAATCAGCAGGGGTGGTTGTCTCTCTGGCACATGCTAGTAATAATTTGAGCAGATGATTTAGAGTGTGTATACCACCATCATGTCACCATGTGTATATTTTCAGCAAACAAAGCACAAAAGTAAACGATTGTTTTATTTAATTGGGTTGTAGGAGGCTGGTGTAATTGTAGTGTCATCTTTCTGGCATTAGTTCACCTTAACCTTAAACATAATTTGAGTTTCTTTCTCAGGCGTCTTAGTTCAACTTTGGGAGGTCAGACAATTACTCAGGCTGTGTTTGATGCAAAAACAACAACACACATATTCTATACACTGTACAATAGTGCCCATTGCTAGTAGAAAAGGTCAGGTCCATGTGTGCTGTCATTGATGGTGCACATGACTCGGAATGATGCAGCAGGAGACTAAATGTAGCCTTGTGAACAGTGTTTTAGTGTCGACGCACATGATGTTCATGAAATAGCACTTCACAGTGGCATGCTACTTCATGCTGTTGATTCTGGGTCCTCCAAATAGGTTGTGGAGCACACATTTGTGTTTTTTTTTATATGACTAGTGACTCTAGAGTGTCATTGTGGGACCTGCTGCTGTGTGACGTGCTATAATCAGCCTGGGAAGAAAAACTGAACGTGGAAAGTTTAGTTTAACACTGACTATTTCAATTTAAACAAATGAAGTGAGCCAGATAATGTAGGCTGTGCCCTGTATGGGTGTTTCTTTTCACTCTCCAGCTAGCACGTTTTGTAGTCTGGCTTGAAACATTTCCATTACATTTTTAAATTGTTTGTAACTGTTTTTGTTCTGTTGCCGCTAAGCTGGATGTCGTTGCCTGCCTTGCTTGTCCACTACCCTGCGGGTCTATTGCCTCGTGGCCAAAGGCCGATGTTATGCTTCCAAGGGGAATGTGATTGGTCAGCATGATGACCAAACGAATGAAAGCGCTTCTCATGTACAACCCAATGTGATTATTGGTTCTGGAGATATTGCTCTCAAACAATACATATCTCTTGGACAACACAGATTTATTACAGGCATACGGGTGTGTGTGCATGAATGACAAGTCTGTGTTGATAGCCTTGTTGTTCTAACTCCATCTGCCGCCAGTCTTCATTTACCTCCAAGGCTGAAGGTTGACATAGGTAAACTGGCATCTCCACAATATGATCACGTGGTCTTCTCTCGTTGTCCGTCCTCCTGCAGCCGGTCCAGAGGTCCAGCGCTCTGCTCAGCCCTGCGGTCATGTTCGGAACAAGAAAGACCTGGGATATTGGCCACGCCCCCTGTCTGCAGGAGTTCTGGAAGAAAGACGTGTCGTTGGACGGTGAGTCTGTCCCTCGGTGCGGCGGGAGGGAGGCAGGACACCTAAAGCGGCGTAGCTGCATTTTTTGCAAGGACGAGAGTGTGGGAGAGTTGTCTTGTTTGCATGACAGCAGGAAGGAGGGAGGGATTCAGTGGAATGAACCTGGAAAGTAACGGGGAAAGGTATGTTTGTCGGACGGAACATCATGGCGACTGGTTTAGCAGTCAGCGGAACACCAGGTGAGCTTATTCTTTATAAGGTGGTTTATGTTATGGGACTACAGCATTAGCACTGAGTCCTTCTATTTATCTTTAGTGCAAGCCCTCTCGCTCTGTGTGTATGTGTGTGTGTGTGTGTGTGCATGTGCGCACACACTATTACAAATCTCTGACGCCGATCCTCTTAGAGACACAGTCCAGGGGGCAGGTTAGAAAACACTGGCGCCATTGTGTTGGTCTGCCTGCCCGCGTTTCTCAGTATCGCAGTAATGCACTAGCAGGCATGGACTGATGCAGTGATTTGTTCCTGAACATGACCGTGAGTGGAGCCTGGGATGTTGAGCTGAGACGGGGGCAGGTTGGTGAATGCAAGGTAGAGGGAGTGAGAGGTGGAATAGGAGCGCTGGGGTTTTACACACCGGTGACTATTCTCACTGAGCTGTGTGGGGCCAATTGTGTGTTTAGTGCGGTATGTTACGGTCAGTGTAAGCTGTCGACTTTTAAGTTATGTAAAGAACGATCAGTGTCTTTCCCATGCATGTCTCAAACTTTTATGGTGAAAGACATGTAAGCGGTGGAATTCTACTGATTTTGTATTAACCTGTGTACTCTATCTAGTGTATATAGGTATTTAGTTTAACTGGATATTCCATGTGTAGCACCATTGTGTGTTTTGACGTGAGTTTGCCTAGTAAAGACTTGTTTTAATGCCCCACTGTGTTGACATGGAGAATGTGTTAACATGCTTTCATGTGTTAATCGGCCTAATTCCGTTTATAGAGGCTACTTAAAGATTGGGTTTCTAGCAATACTTGCTGTATACACTGCCGATTGTCCCAGGATTGATTAAAAATATTCCCAGTAGTTGTAAAGCTGATAAGTGTGTATTCTCGTGTACACCTATGCAGGTTAATGAATAACTGGTTGGTATCACCCTTTTATCAAGCTAGTCTGGTTTCCCTGGTATTCACTTCTCTCATGTTTAATGAAAGGCTAGAATGTCAGAATGGGGAGGTAAGCATTGCTCAAAGTTCAGGGTTTCATTCCAAATGTAAACAAACGTGACATGAAAATGGCGACTGTCAACGAGCAAAGAACCCTTTTATGGGGAGGTATGTATTTTTAGTTTGTTAGCAGCTTCATTACTTGATGTAAACCATTAAATAAAAATATTTGTCATCATAACAGTTGACACAGGCCTGACCTGTGCCTTCTGACCTACGACAAATGTGAAATATTTGAGCCCTGCTATTGATTTATTTTTCATTGCCTGTCACTTTACTTAAGTAACACCTCAGACAGCAGATCCTTTCTCTTAAACTAGGCAAGACACATTTTCGTATACCTCCCCCAAGAGCCATGTAGCAGAGCCGTATCAACTCGGTTCACACAAATGGACCGTTTTGTTACAGCAATGGGGGATCGTGGAACTTCATAACAGTTCCCGCGAACACTAGAAGCTTCCTATAAATATTATCAATGTAACTTGATGCGCTTATTGACTACTTATTACCAAAAGTAGTAGTTATGTTATCTGTATATTTATCAGTTCAAATTGCCCGCCAAGCATTTCTGTAACTCTTTCACGTCTATGTGAATCACGTCTATGTGAATCACGTGACCATTGAGAATTTCGAACTTCAGTTGGCGCAACTCTCTTATACATGGCTCTGGCTCCTCCCTCCTTAACTTCAGCAGCTGTTACACGCTCGTCAGCATTTTCTCAGTTTGTCCCTCCTGTGTACCCGTAGCGAGCTCAGTGGACTTTCTGATGAGTGATGGTGAAGAAGATGGCTCCTTCCTGTCTCTGCCCGCTGCTGCCTTCTCACAGCGTCTGTCGCTGACCTCTGACCTCCCAGAAGCCAACTCCTCCAGCCAGCAGCTACTCATACAAGTAATGGTTTGGTGACACTTCAAAATACATGTATGCTGGAGATGGCTGGATGGTGAGCAGTGCTTAAAAAGACCTGACAGTGAATGAGGACTGTGTAAATGATCAGATTCCCTGTGGTTTTCAGAAGCGAAATATCCAATGGAACATGTGATAACAAAATAACAGTGTTTTAAGTAACATTGCCCATACATTTAAAGGCAGGGTTTTTTTTTTTATTCTCGAATGCTTGTTAACTTCACACTCCAATCCAATCCAGCCTCACACTTGAAAACGCATTGTGAAGCAAAGCGTAGCACTGTATTTGTTTATAGTTTGTTGTTGTTTGTTGTGTTCGCCACGTTGTTTGCTGAACGCACAGTCATGGTAATACAATGCGAGGAGAAATTTGGTGAATTTCACAAGTGAATTAGCTTAACAATTAGCTTGCAACATGTGACCATACTTTTTAATAGTATTCCATTAATTATTCTAGTTGTATTGAAAGTTAAAAAGTTAAAGTTAAAAACGTAACGCGGTGTCATGGCTTTATGCCCCTGTCATGCTTCCTGGGGTTTCCCTTCACAGTTGTCACAGTGTCTTGTCATTTCACACACCTGGTGCCCATTCCCCTAATTGGGTAAAGTATATGTAGCCCTGTGTTT